>OY755244.1:31781875-31839375 GCA_963576725.1 Azorinus chamasolen
GTCAGAGAGTGTGTCTGTATGTATGCATGTGTGTATGTGTGTATGCCTGTCTGTGTGTGAACATCTGTGTTTGTATATCTGTTCGTGCGTGCGTGAACATGTGTGCATTTGTATATATTTAAAAGTACTATTTCATCATCGATTTGGATTTATTTATTGAGTATTTACAAGTTTTGCAACATTGGTGATATTTTATCAGGACACAACCACGGGACAACGCTTTCAACGCTGAATTTTCAGAGTCGAATAGTCCATCTTTGTTTATTGGTAAAGTCCAAACAGCATGGAGGGTAGAGAAGATTTGGAATGACAAACAATACTGATCATGATCAGAGGGTTCCTGTATGGTTTTACTGCAAATGAAAGTACACCATTCCTTCGCATTCAAATTGTTATTACTACAGTCCGAGAAAACACTACGAACGAAAATCACCCTACGTAAGCCAATTAGATATGGTTCCTCGGCTATCAACTATAATTCAAAACTGTGCCAATTAAAACAAAGTTAGACAACATAAACATCATAGTAATCAGAAGGACGCTATAAGCATACATGTAATTAATCAAATGAGTTTTTGCAAGCTCAATAATTATTTATAATAAAAATACAAAAATGAGTCATGCAGGAAACACCACATACAGAACAAACAGTCGCCCGAACAGCAACACAAGGAAACAGCAAATGTACATAACTATAAAAAACAACAAGAGACGCACAAAGACAAAACAAACACACAATAGGGGGAATAGATGGAATCACCGCCTTGGAAGACATAATTGCACAACAACTCTGAAAGTAGGATATCCTTCGAAACCAAAAGCAGCAATATGAAAAGAGAACTTGTCAAAATCGGTTTTATTGTGTGTGTTTTTAGCAATTAGTTTAAGTGTAACCTCCCCGTAGCATTGGCTTAAGCGGTATGCAATTTCCATGACTTAACGAATTAAAATTTATGATATCAAAGGACCAGAAAATTTAACAACACGGAGAAACAAATGTAACAGCACTACGAATTCTACGTTGATGATGGTTCATTCAACGAGGTTAGCTTTTGGGACACACATTGTTATCAAGCAGAGTAGAGAACCTAAACCGAAGAGTCCGGCTGTTAAACCAATGACAGCATTATATGTCTGTAACTCATCTCGCATCCAACCTGAAACAAATAAAGGGATTCTAAATTGGTACTCGTGGCTTTAGACCCTATTCTTTTGCACAAACACCGCAAAAAAAGGCTAGAAATCAGGCAGAAAGCACCACCAGAAACACAAATGAAATGTGCTCTTACACATACATACACAATTTGCAATACAATGTTCCTTGTCTGCTAAATACAAAACCAATTGGTACAATATGCCTTCCTTCCAAACAAACAATACTGAAAACAGTTTCATTTACTTAATGTCCTTTTTATATTAGTTGGTTTTGTTAGTCATGTCCCTTTTTCATTACCTGCTTTCTACTATAATGTTTCGCTTGCTAAAGCTCGCCGTTTGACATTTCCAATAGCCTGGATCCAAACGAGATGTTGAGAACTTCGGCGGGGGTCTCATCAGGATCCAATGAACTGTTTGACATAGTTCAACAGTTTTTGAAAAGTTTTAATGAATCAGCAGAAGTCAGTGAATTCAGAGATAGAACAGACATTATGTTTTCAGCATTAAAACTTAATACTGTTTCTTTTGCAATTCGTTGCGTTAACCAGCACCCATTCATATATTCATATATTATGATATCGGGTCAAACAACCCCTTATACATGCCCTACCCCCATATGCTAGACCAGAGAGCTAGCACTACTGAATCAAACGACAATTATCCTACCAAAGAGACTGTGAGAAGATAAATGTTTATACCAGACGTTCAGATCAGATGCTTAGATTAAAACATTTTCAAGAGTAACATCTTCATTTATTCCCCAAATCATATGTTGTAATCACTCTTAACAATCTTCGAGACGATTTTAAAGAATGGCCACAACATAGAGTTTGTTTCGAGGTATGACGATTTCAGTATTTCAGGACGCACCTGTATCTGTTATTCTGTTTGATACGCATATGTTTGGCCTGGAACAGTTGTTCTTCTACACATCTTAAAAGAATAAAAGTGAACATATTATTTCCTGTATTACTTTAACTGTTTTATATGGCCATATTTGTGTTTACTAATACATGGTACCTACCATAAAGTATTCCGGTGGCAATGCTAATTATACCAGCGATTGTAATCACCAGGCCAAACGCTGTGTCGTACACATCTTTACTTGCAAAATACAGAAGAGCAACACAGCCGCCAGACGTTAAACCAACAATTGAAATTCCAACCAAACCGCTTCCGACATACATCAGTGGAAGTTTAGCTCTAAGAATTAACAGCAATCCAGCACAACCAAACACTGAACTAAGCATTAATGTCGTCATCGGTTGTGCGTCTTTTTTCAACTGAAATAGAACAGGAAGAAGTCGTCCGATAATACTACTTGCGTTAAACACTGTAAAAAAGTCCAGACCTTCTTTAGTAGAAAAACCTTCCGACACAAATAAGTCTAAGATTACAACGAGGAAGCCACCAACACATCCAATCGTTATTCCGGTTACCAAAACAGTAACACTAAAATTAATGTTCATCATACGAGAAAGTACCAATTTTATTTGCGAAATAAATCTTGCGGTGCATGCATGCTTGTCTTCGGCTTTGTCTAGCCTTACGTCCACTTTTTCAAGTTGTATATTGTTTTCCAATTGAACATTGATATGTAGATTGTAGTTAATCACCAGTGTCACAACAATGTTGTTCAAATTCAAGCCGCCAAATAGTAATAAAGTTCCGTGAATTCCATACGTTTGTAACAAAAGGTCCATCAGAAATGGGTAGGCTGAAATTCCTATTCCTGTAGCACAAGTGTGTATGGCTATCGCTATATCTGTTGCCTTGTCATCAAATGCTTGAGCTACAGCAGCTGAACTACAAACGTACACAATAGATGTTCCAATCCCTAAAATAAATGGAATTTCACAATAGTAAGTATGTTTGGGTTTTCTTATGGCAGATTTAAATTGCAGAATAAATTTTCATGAAAGCAGGCCGACTTATTCTCCTAACGTTTTTTAAAAGTATTCACGTATTCGACCGTATAGTCGTGTCCTAATGGATAATGAATAACACCAACAACAAATATAAATATGAAACAAATTTCAAAGCTATCCAACCTGTCATAATGATGATTACAATAGTGCTTAAATATTATTAGCGGTAAGAGTTTAGCGCGCTGTAGAGAACATACCTACTATAAGTTTCTAGCTAGCCGGTTTGTTAAATGAGGTCACGTGAAAGCCGTGTATTTACCATCCACTGCCTTCGGCAACCTAATACAAGCCATTTGACGGTAAACATGACGTCGTTGACGGTAAACATAACGTCACACGTTCTGTATTCCCTGCAGGTTTAAGGCGGTTTCCTAAAAATATGCCCATGCGCATGTCAAGTCAAATTAAATGTGTATGCTGTATTGTCACTGATTGTTAGAAACCTACACATGTTCCATAACTGTTTGTCTACTGAAAACTCATTTTTTATTTCTAAACATTGTATATCACTTGTTATAAGCATTGTATTATGCTTTATGCAAAATAAAATTCGTATTCGTATACATTGATGTTCAGATAATGATGACGTCATATTATCATCTTCAATGACAGCGGTCGCCTAAAATATATTTCGTCAAAAATAAAAGGTAGGATAAATACGTTACAATTGTCTCTTCCTGATTACTTTACATCTATTTCATGTAAAATAAAAGGTAGTCGGTAGAATAAAAACGTTACATAGTGTTCAAGTTACCTAACATGGGATATACATTGCCAGTAAATTCCATATGTGACGAGAGCGAACACTGTGTAAATAATGTCTGATCAAATTCGGATCTGTTAAAGTTTGGATTACATCCGACTCGATTAAGCGTTTGAGAAACTTTTAGCCGAGTGTCAAACATCTTGGATCCAGATTAGACGCCGGTGTACTCATTAGGAGAAGCTGGTTGACAATTGGTCAATAGTTTCTCAAAAGTTTATCATATTGCTCTTAGCCAATATGTTCTCAAAGGTTTGATCTAATCGGAAGTGGTCACAATGAAACAAATCCAAATATGAGCAGACCTTAGCTTTTCACAGCACCGTCAAAATAATAATAAAAATGGAGGTCAAAATAATAATAAAAGTACAAAAATGAGTCATGCAGGAAACACCACATACAGAACAAACAGCCGCCCGAACAGCAACACAAGGCAACAGCAAATGTACATATCTATAAAAACATAAAGAGACGCACAAAGTCAAAACAAACATACAATAGGGGGAAGATATACATAAAACCTATTAACCTATTTGTATTATTGAAAATGAGTATAAACATGATAGATAGGACAGTTTGTTTACCAATTTGTAATGCATACGTGATACATTAGCAGTGATACTTATATTTTAAGGTTCAATCACTATTTCGATGTGAACATTAGGGTTCTGCTGGTATTTTGCAGCTTTAACTACCCCGGTCCTGTCCAGCGTTTGTAAACTATTGGCCGAGTGCCAGACAGGATGAATCCTGAAGAGAACCCTAATCTATCGGACTCTTATCTGGATCAAACATATTTGTAAATGCCAGTTAGGTCGGACAGAGCGAGATTACTAGTAGGTTTGAAAAAACGAAACTAATACGATGACACTGGTATCGCGATTGTATTATGGCGTGCTAAAAATATGACATGTATAACTTTATTTACCTGACAGTATTCCAGTACAGAAAGTTAGCTGGTCCAAAGACTTCGCAAAGAACGACGTGATGTATCCTAGTGGAACGAGAACAGAACCGAAAAACATCAATTTTGACAGCCCCAATCTTTTGATCAGAATTCCCCAGATGATAGCTGAAATGAGACGTCAAGTCTTTTTTAACTATTTGTCTGATATAGACGCCTTTCACGCATTTGAAACAGAGTAGATCCTATTGGAATCAGCTGATATGCATCTTCTCGGCTTGATTCTACAGTTTCTGTCATTGTCAAAAGTTCTCTTGTCCATGATGATATTATAACAATTCAGATAATTCATATTCATGCTTCAGTATTTATTACATGAATATAACTCAAAATACTCAGAGAGAATTAACTTGCCTCGTATATTTGTTATATTTTGTCATTCCTACCCCATCACCGTATTTGTATAGACCACTTCATGTAACGGCAGTCATTCTCAGTGTTGTTATATTTTCTGGTCCTTCGGGATCATTAGTTTTCATGTTATTAGTTTTGAAAATTGAATACTGCTTAAGCCGGTGCTTGGGGGCGTGAGTAGTGTTGTACTTTTAATTACTACTCATGAACAGACTCAATAAAACCGAGTCTGCAATTTTCTCGTTTTGCATTTCTACTTTTGCTTTCGAGGGATCACCCATTTTCAGAATATTAACCCTCTACCTAATGAATGCTCATGCATAGCTACAGATAAGGTGCGCACCCAAGTACTAAAATCGTTATTTTTCCACCAAACCCTATATTGTGACCACTCCTTAGAATCATTTCGAAGAGACAATTCTAAAGAGTGGCCACAGTATATGGTTTGGTGTAGAAATAAAGGAGTTATTCTTGAAAATGTTAAAATTGACGAATCTTATCTGGACATCTGTTCATGTAAGAAATAATGAGTGTGAATACTAATAAAATCAGTTTTATATAAGGCATATGAACACGGACCTTTTTGCCGTAAGGGAAACTAAAGAACCAGATCTACATAATTCCACTGGTTAAGAGAACAGATCCTAATCAGTCGGCTCCTACAAGCATTTGATATTGGTCTACTCTGTTTGCAAATGTGCTAAACAGGGTGTCTCTGTCAGGTAAATGGTTAACTCATAGCTATACAGATAACGGTGCGTAAACAAATACTAAATCGTCATGTTTTCATTAAACCCTGTACTGTGTCTAAATTAATCATTTTGTTTCAACTAAACCATATACTGTGACCACTCCTTGGAATCGTTTCGCAGAGACGCTTTTTAAGAATGGTCACAGTATAGGGTTTAATGAAGAAATAAGGAGCTCATTCTTTAAAATGTTTAAATTCACGCAGATTACCTTGACTTTTGACAGACTGAATAGAATCACGTCAAAACTGAATGAAAGAGAGATGTGTGTTGTTGTTGCATCGAGAACCCTAGACTAGGATAATATTTTATTAGCGTTGTATCCCTCACGTATGGTAAACCTCCGTAGGCGATTGTTTTGACAAACGCTCTAAATAAATCTACTGAAAAGGAACATTTACTATAAAAGAAACTATTAGAATGTTTTAGTTTTGAAACAATTGCGAGTCAGTAAAAAGAAATGGGTCAATACTGTAACATATGAAAGATCTGAAAAAGGACAATATTTGAAAATACAATACGATGAAAACATTTACATTAACTCAGGGTAGTTGGATCTTCCTTTTCAGTAGTGTGCTACAGTCTAATGAGTGGAAAATGGTGCAGAATCCCGTTTTGAAAGGTTCAACTTATTATAAATTCTGAAGGGTGGTGATGCGCCGAAAGCAAAAATTGCAACACAAAAAGAGAAAATTGCAGACTCGGTTAGTCTCAATTTATGACTGCCATAATCGTTTACATGGTCGCAATTATCACCCATTGTTGTAAGTCTCAAATTATGACTGCCATAATTGTTTATATGGTCAAAATTATCAATCTTTCTAGTATGCGACAATGGAGGTTAACTTCGTACGACATAAATTACAATGTATCGTAATTTAAAGCATGCGATGATCACAAAGCCCTGTTGCGATCGTGATATGTTATACAATAAGTTCAGTCCTACTGCAAATACCTGGGCATAGCGTCATTCCCATCAATAAGGAATGCACAACTGCAGTTTTGGCCCTGCCTTCGTTGAATTCCTCCAGTAACGGCACAAATAATGTTCCGAATGTCAAGGTAATGGCATATGGATTAGCGTTCACAAAACAGCAAGCTACCAATATCGTCAAACTAAAATAAAGAAAGTTCCGCGATTAAAACAAGAAAATAGATCATTAAACACAGTCCAGGTTTAAAAGCCTACTACGTTAAAACGACGGTAGACCTATGTGTATATTTTTCAAAGGCGATGTCGAATTAAAATAATTATTTTAAACAAATGTCTAAATGCAATTTTTTTTTACATTATTGATTTTTTGTTGGAAAGAAGACAATTTGTTCATAAGTATGTTGAAGTTTATATGTATACGTCGCGAAATTACACATGAACGCTCGCTGCAAACGTTTTGTATCTCAACTCTCAACATTATCATCAACACCATCATCATTCACATCATCATTTGAATTAATTTCTGCGCACAATTAGCTTTTAAGTGGCTACACATAATGATTTTGTATAGAAAAATAACATCATTTTCCGTTGCATTTGCTCAAAACATGACAGGAAAACATCGCGGAACTTGCAGAAAATCTGAATTTAGCGCGCATGATGTCGGTAAATCACGTGACCATTGATTGTGATTTATATAGAAATTCTGTTCTTTTTTAGATAAATCGATAGATAATCGATCAACATTAGAGAAACTATAAAATCTAAGAAAAGAACACGAACAAAGACTACAACAAAAAAGATGCAAACAACTGATTGCATATTCCCCGCGTTTCTTTATTTAACCCTTTCACCACCGAAGTCGCATAAATGCACCACGTCAAATAGGGCACTCCCAGATACAAGATACAAGAAACTTTATTTTACGTCGGTTACAATAAACAAGGTAACATTAGCTGAAAGCTATTTTCCGACAAAAACAAAGCAATAATAAAGCATATAACATGATGAAAACAAAAGTCCTGCAAGAGAAAAGTGTCAGACCCACTTAACAATGACACAAATGCATTAATATCCTAAAAATGCATCTATGTCACTGACAAATAAAATCTGACGAATTAAGTAAATTATCATACCGTTATAAGTTTTAAAAATATCGTTTCACATTATTAAGATGATATCACATTATCTCTTTAATAAAATGATATCATACAAGTAAGTGTTAAAATGCATCTGGCAACTGCTAACCGCACATTCTGTTAAAATAGATTTGATCCTGTTATGAATAAAATGTATTAAGAGGAAACAGTTTAAATGTTCTGACAATATTGAGTCAGATACATGTTTGTTAATAAAATGCTAATATAATACAATTCTATTAAAACAATTTTTGTTTTCAAATCTATATTTGTAAAAATATCAAATTAGCAGAAATATATTTTGAAAATGGATGATCCTTCGAAAGCAAAAGTAGAAATGCAAAAAGAGAAAATTGCAGACTCGGTTTTATTGAGTCTGTTCATGAGTAGTAATTTAAAGTGCAACACTACTCACGCCCCCTAGCACCGGCTTAAGCAGTATTCAATTTTCAAAACTAATGAAATGAAAACTAATGATCCCGAAGTCATGTACATCTTTTAAACATTTAATATCATTTAAAATATACAATGCAGTATGTACACTAAAACTTCAGAAATAAACGCATTTTTGGGGTTTGGTGAATAATGTTCTTGTTAAAGGATCAGTCAAAAGATACGATGATCTGATCAATGGAAAAGTAGTAAAGTCAAGCAGGCAAAGCCACATGCAAGACGCAACCACCACCAAAACACCGATAGACAGCATGACACACACACACACACAACCACACGCACACACACACACACACACGAAATGAACACAGAAAACACCAAAAGACACACAAGAACCAGAGACAAACGTTCCACACATGAACAAATCACAAGCACAAAGACGCAAGGCAAACAAAAAGAAGAGTGACAAAGAGAGTACCGCCTTGGCACGGTCAGTAGCAAAAACACCACTGGGGGTTTAAACCGGTTTACGGACGTCCTAACCTCACCCTAGCAAGTCGAAACGTCCAACATAGGTAGTTGAGATTGGCGACCCTACGCGGATCCTCTATACCCACAAAGTGGGGACAGACCGCACCCAGACTACCCAGGTTGGACATTGTAAATAAATAGGCCGGAAACCAAGTGTGTATGACTGTCATAATATACATACTTTTCAAGGCGGCGTCTGATCAGGGACTTCATTATTTGTCTCAGTCTCTATTTCTATATATGTGCTTTATTCTTTTGAAAGTTGCATTTATCTATCTCATTTCCTTATTGTACTGAACGATTTAACAAAATTTGGATTGCAGACAACAATAAGAAATTTGGCGCCGTGTCTCTATTCTCCTCTGATATCACTTATGATGCGGACCGCTGTCTCTATACTTATTTTCTATTCTCCTCTGATATCACTTATGATGCGGACCGCTGTCTCTATACTTATTTTCTATTCTCCTCTGATATCACTTATGATGCGGACCGCTGTCTCTATACTTATTTTCTATTCTCCTCTGATATCACTTATGATGCGGACCGCTGACTCTATACTTATTTTCTATTCTCCTCTGATATCACTTATGATGCGGACTCTGTCGTAAGCCACCATTTTCGTTTAGTTTCTTTGAAAGCAGACGTAGTGTCACAGTACCTCATTTGTATTTTGTGGACGATCTGGTCACCTAGTGTAAATTCCGTTAATTCATTAAAAAAAAAGTTTTCTAGTATCGCGACATGTTTGCTACTAGTGTTAATTTAAAACCATCTTTTGACAAAACGCGATATTTTCATTTTTTTACAAAGAAACGTTATGCTAAAATTTAATCGGAGTTTAATTTATTTCTGTGATTTTGATGTGCATTCAAATGGCCAACTCGAAGTTTTTGGTTCACGATTTTTTGTTGCGCTTAACGTTTTATACCCTTTACTTCACTAATAAATAACGTCATGAAAACTAATTATATCGCTAGTTCTAATAACTCATGGAGACAGGAACGTTTGTCATGACAGAAACTGTAGAATTATTTCTATATTTTAACATAAGCAAATAGAGCAGACCCCGATTAGACGACTCCTTCAAAAGCCGTCTGACCTAGGTCTACACAGTTTGTAAAGGCATAGAAAAGCGTATTTATGGAGTAAAGGGTTACATATTTTGTTTAGAAATATATAGCGTGAGATATAAGCAGGAGATATGTTCTAAACAGGCACGTGTAAGGATACCGTGTAATATTATATCTAAAACTGCCTTTAAAATCTACATCGTTAATAATTTAGTTTCCTGGCCATATGTTACGTGTAGGTAATAACGTGGTATCTTTTGTTTATAAAAGTTCGTGTTGAACTGAAGGAAGTAAACGTGTGTATCAAATTTTCCTGGGGAGATACAGAGCTACAGATAAAGTGAGTACATTTAAACATTTGCAAGAATTGTTCTTCGAGACGATTCTAAAGAGTAGTCACATTATAGGCTGCCATTCTTTTAAATATGTTTTAGTACAAACTGTAGAGTATATATCATATGATAAGGATGCTACAAGAAGCTTTAAATCAAAAGCTAGATTTATATCTGAATTAA
This sequence comes from Azorinus chamasolen, assembly GCA_963576725.1. Taxonomy (NCBI): domain Eukaryota; kingdom Metazoa; phylum Mollusca; class Bivalvia; order Cardiida; family Solecurtidae; genus Azorinus; species Azorinus chamasolen. The sequence continues at coordinate 31,792,377 of OY755244.1, forward strand.
ATTGGATAAAATAATTGCAAACACCTTTTTCTTTAGGCTTGAATGATAATATTTACCAGATTGGAAATATTTCAAAGGCTCCTAATATAGATATTTTTTCTATAAGAAAACGCAAATCTCGATCACATGGCATTCATAAAAATGGTAATATTTAACGAAATCTCGTTTGAAATGACTATTCTTGATCTACATACTTTACGTCTAACTTCTGGTAAACATGCCATGTTTTCTAGACTTTCCTCCTTATCTATATCTTCATTAAAAGGAATTTGACGAGCAAGCCGATAAAATCATTTTTAGATCAGATCCTCTCATAGGAGCGGATAGTTTGATACAAAGCTTTACTCTACATGTTCTCAGACCGCACATTGACACATTATCTGAACACCAAAGATTCTTCTTGAAAATTCCTTTTATTAATAAAGGTATTGATTTTATTGACCTCCAAAGTATTGTTAGAGACAAAAATGTAATTGACATTATTCCTAAATACTTTAAAAATACAGAACCACCTATCATCATGTCTCATGTTGGTGAGGAAGAATTTCATTCCCTATTCTCGACTATTGAGAGCAACATGTTTTCATGTTAAAGTGGGAACCTGATCCCAAAACTACAAAATGAGTCATGCAGGAAACACCACATACAGAACAAACAGCCGCCCGAACAGCAACACAAGGAAACAGCAAATGTACATAACTATAAAAACATCAAGAGACGCACAAAGCAAACATACAATAGGGGGAAGATGGAAGTACCGCCTTGGAACGGTTGGTGGTGATTGCGTCTTATATGTGACTTTCTACTTATGTGTGTGTGCATGAGTATAAATTGCTATATAAATTGCTTTCTGTAGGTGTTTTGGTGGTGGTGCCGTTTCCTACTTGACTTTACTACAGAAGCAGAAGCGCCTTGAGATTACATTGACACATTTTTGTACTTCTATGGGGGAATGACGAAGTTACTATTTGGGTATGCACTTGTATATGTAGCTCTGTAAGATAGAGCTGACATAATTTAGCCTTTTCAATAAGGCACATAATTGTTAGAAAAGATAAACCAAAAAAACTACAAGGAATGTAATATTTATTATGTTTAACACGGACATGGTTGGTGTCTTGTTTGCGGTTGGTTTAGAGAGGGTTTACTGTCAATAATTCTTCATATGTAAATGAAGGGAGTAAACGTGAATATTAAATGTCACTGGGTAAGATAGAGATAGCATGATACCTCAGATAGGGGGCATTATCCTTCGGACAAAAAATAAACAATATACAAAAAGCAAACAATGTAATAGTTTATCGCCTTTGCAAACAGAGCCGACCTGTAAGAGCCGCCTGATCAAAATTGGATGGGTAAGATAGAGCCAGCCTAATACCTTCAATAAGATACATCGTTAGGAAAATGAATACAATACCAAAGCGAAACATTGCAACAACATGATAGCTTAAGTAAGGGTTTTCAATAAATGAAAAAGTACAAATGAAAAAGTAGTAAAGTCAAGCAGGAAAAGCCGCACACAAAACGGCACCATCACCAAAACACCTACAGAAAGCAATTTATATAGCAATTTATACTCATGCACACACACATACAGTAGAAAGTCACATATAAGACACAATCACCACCAGCACATCGATAGACAACATGTCACACACACACAACCAAACACACGTAAACGCACATGAAGAACACAGAAAACACCAACAAATACACAAGCACCAGAGACAACCATGAACAAAACACGAGCACAACGACACAAGACAAATAAAAGTAAGAAGTCGAGCAGGCACAGCCACATACAAGACGCAACCACCACCGAAACATCGATAGATAGCATGCCACACTCACAACTACACACCCAAACACACGCACATACACGAGATGAACACAGGAAACATTTACAAACTCACATGTACTATAGATAAACATTACATACATGAACAAAAGCACAGGTACAAAGACACAAGACAAACAAATGTACAGGTGACAAAGAGAGTGTCGCCTTGGCACGGTCAGCAGCAAAATCACCACTGGGGGTTTAAACCGGTTTACGTGCTAACCTCACGCCGTTCTTAAACTCACCCTAGCTTTACAAATAGTGTAAAAAAAAGATATCCCCGCCTGACAACATAGAAAACGGTGAATACATGACAATATGTAAAACATAGCATAACAACTGTGAAAAATCCGTCAAATATGTACTCAATGACTTTGCTAAGTCAGAGCACCTACAGGAAAGCTGTTACGGGCACGACACGGAAAAAGTAATACATGAGTCTGGTAAGCTCATCCCTTACTTATCTGAGTTTAAGAGTATACCATCATAGAGTACTACCCTCGGCCTGTCATCGCGCAAGCAAAGAGTGAAGCGTAGCTACCGACGGTAAAAGGGTCAATAACCAAACATGCAGTGCGTTGCAATATAATGGGGTCATAACCTTTCTTTTTAAAGGTTTAAATGCGTTTTATAAACAAATCATGAAAAAATGGATATGAGCCCGAATTGTCCTAAAAGTACAAAAATGAGTAATGCAGGAAACACCACATACAGAACAAACAGCCACCCGAACAGCAACACAAGGAAACATCAAATATACACAACTATAAAAACATCATGAGACGCACAAAGACAAAACAAACATACAATAGGGGGAAGATTGTAGTTTGTAGATAACATCCCCATACAATTCTGGTTGAGAAATGCCTTGTTGCAGAAACGTCCGTAGATTTCAATTATATTTACTAATAAGTGGTAAATTTCGATAATAAAATTTAGAACACGTTTTCCGGAGTTTGTGATATATTTAACCTTGTTTAAAACGTTTATCAGTTATAACTAAATTACGACTGTTAAAATCTTCTAGCAAAGAACAGGCTCGGGAAAACCGAATAAATTGAGAAATATAAACCCCATAAGATGTAGAACGAGACACATCTCCATCTAGAAAAGGGTAATTAACAATATAAAATAAAATCTTCCCTTTATCGTATATTTTGGACGAAACTATCGTTTGTGATGGAAAGGTTCAAACCTAAAAAGGAAGCTATAAAGTACAAAAATGAGTCATGCAGGAAACACCACATACAGAACAAACAGTCGCCCGAACAGCAACACAAGGAAACAGCAAATGTATATAACTATAAACACAACAAGAGACGCACAAAGACAGAACAAACATACAATAGGAGGAAGATGGAAGATGGAAGTACCGCCTTGGAACGGTCAGTGACAAAAGCCACTGGGGGGTTAAACCGGTTTATGGGCGCCCAACCTCACACTTATTCCATCCCCACCCTAAAAGACAAACAGTGTAAATAAACGTATCCCCTCTCCGACTAAGCTACAACAACCGCGACGGCAAATACAGTGGTAAAGTGCATGTATAACGAAAACATTTAAGTGAACAAACTGTATCCACCTACCGCTGGTGTACTCAATGATTGAGCTGCAAACAGAGTAACTGTAGAAAAGTAATAAAGGGTACGACAAAAACGAAATAGTACAGATATCCGACGTTCTCCTTCCATTTCTGGATTTAAGAGGTCGCCTTCATAGAGTACTAAACCTTTCTTGTCGGCGTGCATGCAAAGAGGCCAGCGTGATTGCCAACTGTAAAAGGGTTGACAACCAAACATACAGTATGTTGTAGTACTACAGGATCATATCCCTTTTTAATGAATTTTTTAACATATTTGATGAACAAAGTGAGAAAATTGGTATGTCCAATAATTTTACGAAGTTTGTAAACCACATCACCATAAAATTCAGGATGTGAAATACTGTGTCGCAGAAGCGCCTTGTGATTACATTGGTACTTGCCAATAAGCGAGAGATTTCAATAGTAAAATTTAGAGAAAGTTTTTCTTAGTTTATGGTATCTATATCCTTGCTTAAGCAGTTTTTCAGTTAAAATGAGATTTCGACTGTTAAAATCGTCAATAGATGAACAAGCTCTAGCAAAACGAATAAGTTATATAAGATATATAAACCCCGTAAGATGGAGCACGGGGAACATCCCCGTCAAGATGAGGAAAATTAACAATATTAAAATCAAAATCATCTCTTTTGTCATATATTTTAGAAGAAATCATTCCATTATCAATTTTAAGGTCTAGATCAAGATTGATTCGCTTTGTTTAGAGACAGCTCTTTGGGGTAAATTAAAGACATCATAGTTTCAAAATAAGGATTATCCAAATTCAAAATATCGTCCAAATACCTTTTTATTAGTTTTATTAAAAGCATTAACAATATCGGTCTGTATATCAGGTTTTAAGCTAAGCATAAAATCCCTCTCATAGCAATACAAAAACAAATCTGCAACAAGAGGGGCACAGTTTGTACCCATGGGTATACCAACAACCTGACGATATATGGTATCCCCATAACGCATAAATATATTATCTAAAAGAAAGGTAAGAGATCCACTAACATCAAGGCAAATCCACATTGTGTAGTGTTCAACTTCTGAATTCGACAAGAATGAACGTTGAACATTACAAACAAGGAACATTTTATTTTCTCTGGCAAAGGTTTTTTCTATTAATTTAATCAGTTTATTCTTTATAAGATGGTGAGGTAGAGTAGTATAGAGTGTAGAGAAATCATAAGAGCTCAGTGAGAACATCACGTGGACATTTTATGGACCAAAACATATGAAAACCAGAATTTTCATATATTTCATCACAGTAACGTTTCACATGTTCTTTGATCGTAGTAAATATGGAAAAAATAGTCAAACAGGGAGAGTCACACACGAAATGAAACCGCACCAAACACCATCAAACAAGAAACAGTAAAGCCACAAGACAAAACATAACAGGACGCATATCAAGACGAAAAACATTAAACATTAAGCATATTAAACAACAAAATTGACCGTAGGCTGAAAGCAGGAGTACCGCCTTGGAACGGCCAGCAACCAAAATAAGCTACTAGGGGGCTTAAACCTGGTTTACGGGTACCCAACCTCGTCCTTATCCCACTTTCACCAAAGTCAAAATGTAAATAAAATTCCCCCTCCAGACAACTCCACAACATGCATAACGATGTCAAAAGCTTAGATATTTTAGTAGTGATACAACGACTGGAGTTAGCAATAAAACGCGCATTATAAGGGTTTTTATGTAGTTTCGGAATCCAGTACAAAGTAGAAAGTTTATGTTGTTTTATGTTAGGACCAGACTTAAAAGTATTACACATTTTTACATGTTCCGAGACTATATCTCTTTCAGGTGTTTGAACTGTAATATAAGTCTGTGAACCAGTTAGCTCCTTCTTTATAACATCAACATAATACAATCTTCAAATAATGATTACATTGTTTGATGCCTTGTCAGTAGGAGCAGGAACATAATTTGAATGAAAATTAGAAATGTTTTTTCTTCAAATAGCGAAATGTAACTCTAGGTCCAGGTGGTAAAAGCTGCTAATTTGATTTGTAAAAACAAATACGCGTATCAATAATATCAAAAATAAATTTCTTCTAATCCGAAAGGGCATTAACATCAGAATGTTCTCGTCTACACCATTGAACCTTTTCCCTGTTATATGTGTATTACAAATTTCAATACGTACTTAATATTCATGGACAAAATAGTTTGTGAAATTTGGAAGGTGAAACAATGTGACTATTTTAGAAAGTAAAAGAACATCTTTCAAATTCCGTTAGCAAACAGAGCAGACCCTGATCAGACGGCTTATATATATCTGGGTCTTCTCTGTTTGCATATGAGTGAAAATGTGTTTATATTGAAGTACCGCCTTGGAACGGTCAGTGACAAAAGCCACTTGGGGTTTAAACCGGTTTTTAGGGCGCCCAACTCCACACTTATTCCATCCCCACCCTAAAGACAGTGTACATAAACGTATCCCCATTCCGACTATTCTACATCAATCGCGATGGAAAATACAGTAGTAAAGTGCATCTATTTGGCGTACATGCAAATAGGCCAGCGTGATTGCCAACTGTAAAAGGGTTGATAACCAGACATGCAGTATGTTATAGTACTACATGATCATGTCCCTTTTTAACAAATTGTTTAACATATTTGATGAACAAAGTGAGAAAATGGGTATGTCCAATAATCTTGTAAAGAAAAGAAGTTTGTAAATTACATTACTATATTATTCAGGATGTGAAATACTGTGTCGCAGGAGCGCCTTGAGATTACATTTGTACTTGCCAATAAGTGAGAGAGTTCGATAATAAATTTAAAGAATTTTTTCTTATTTCTTAGTTTACGGTATCTATATCCTTGCTTAAGCATCTTTCAGTTATAATGAGAGATTTCGATTGTTAAAATCGTCAACAGATGAACACGCTCTGGCAAAACGATTAAGTTTAGATATATAAACCCCGTAAGATGGGGCACCGGGAACATCTCCGTCAAGATGAGAGAACTTTACAATATTAAAATCAAAATCGTCTCTTTTGTTATATATTTTAGAAGAAATCAATCCATTGTCAATTTTAAGGTCTAGATCAAGAAAAGCTGCATACGTGTCGGAAGGGTTAGCTTTATTTAATTCGAGTTCTTTTGGGTAGATTGTAGGAATCAGAGCATCAAAGAAAGGGTTATCTAAGTTAACAGTATCATCCAAATATCGAGAAGTTTCATTGAGGCAAAACCACATACAAGACGCAAACACCACCAAAAACACCGATAGACAGCATGACACACATACACACACACAACCACACACCCAAACGCACACTCACACACGAGATGAACACAGAAAACACCAACAGACACAAAAGAACCAGAGACAAACACTCCACACATGAACAAAATCACAAGCACAAAGACGCCAAGCAAACAAAAGGAAGGTTATTATAACATCTTGTGATATTGTGGATTCAAACGTAACAATAAATATCTCTCATGGCAATACAAAAACAAATCGGTTACCAGTGGTGCACAATTCGTACCCATAGGAATGCCAATCACCTGGCGGTATAGAGCATTCCCGTAACGTAAAAATATGTTATCCAGAAGAAAGGTTAGTAATTCACAAACTTCTGAGCAAGTCAAAAACAAACAGAGCATAGCCTGATCAGACGGCTCCTACAGGAGTTGTCTGATCTGGGTCTACTATGTTTGCAAATGCATGAAAAGTCGTTCATATGAGGACAAATATTAACTAGACACCACAGCTATACTATGCATTTCAAAAGCGTTGACATCCGTTGTTCATGGTGTGTCACAATTATCTGACACTCTTGAACTGACATCTGGGAAGAGTCAACATCTAAGTCGGTTAGAACTCGAATCATAATTTTCTATTGACGTTAAACTTTCAATTTGAGTTCTAGTCTATACACCGACGTGTTCTAGGTGAAATAAATGTTTCAATTTTAACAAACTACACACATCTCACCGGATAACAAACTGGTGCAGCATCTAGGTTTGCCTATTCACCCATTTTAGTTCCTTTAGCTTACTCTCCAACATGTGTTATTTCTAACATGCAATGTCCTAATGTCATGTTCCCATAACAAAAGTTCTTGCTATTTCCTCTCCGATGACATGTTATCAAATATTCGTTATTCATATATTATAATATATTCTAAATTGTATAAATCAAATATGAATTAGATTATTGTATATGATTGTATACTTGTGGCAATTAAACTCCGCGTTTGTAATTTTTTAAGTGTATAAGTATATAACTGTACATATGACCACACACCACTGTTAGATGGCATATACATACATTACATATGACCACATACCACTGTTAGATGGCATATACATACATTACGTATGACCACATACCACTGTTAGATGGCATATACATACATTACATATGACCACACACCACTGTGAGATGGCATATACGTACATTACATATGACCACATACCACTGTTAGATGGCATATACATACATTACATATGACCACACACCACTGTTAGATGGCATATACAGACATTACATATGACCACACACCACTGTTAGGCATATGCATACATTACATATGACCACACACCACTGTTAGATGGCATATACATACATTACATATGACCACACACCACTGTTAGATGACATATACTAGTATATACATTACATATGACCACACACCACTGTTAGATGGCATATACATACATTACATATGACCACATACCACTGTTAGATGGCATATGCATACACTCTATATGACCACATACCACTGTTAGATGGCATATGCATACATTACATATGACCACATACCACTGTTAGATGGCATATGCATACATTACATATGACCACATACCACTGTTAGATGGCATATGCATACACTATATATGACCACACACCACTGTTAGATGGCATATGCATACACTATATATGACCACACACCACTGTTAGATGGCATATACATACATTACATATGACCACATACCACCGTTAGATGGCATATGCATACACTATATATGACCACATACCACTGTTAGATGGCATATGCATACATTACATATGACCACACACCACTGTTAGATGGCATATACATACATTACATATGACCACACACCACTGTTAGATGGCATATACATACATTACATATGACCACATACCACCGTTAGATGGCATATGCATACACTATATATGACCACATACCACTGTTAGATGGCATATGCATACATTACATATGACCACATACCACTGTTAAATCACCCATACATACACTGTACATGTGACCACATACTACTTTTATTGTTTTGGGGGGGATATACGTTTATCTGTTATGCACGCTAGAATATAAGAAACCAGTGTAGCAATTTGAAGAGTGGTTTATTTTATAATCACCTTAACCAAAATCCAGTGTGTAATTGCTCAAATGAAATTGAAGATGCACATCACTACTTCTTTAGATGCAGAAACTCCAAACACGGATATATTGTTGTACGGTAACTTTGAGTCGAATTGAGTTATAATGACAATAAAACACTCTCTGACGTACATGCTTTCATTAAACAACTGGGAAGGTTTTAATATGAGTCTTTACCTGTAATATGTCTTTTTTTTTTGTATATTTAACATCGAATGCTTTAGTCGTCTGATCATTTGCTTGATTCCAGGATAGTTTTTATATTCTCTGTCTTTTGCCCTAACATACAATTTCTCTTACACTCCCCTATTCTTCTATTTATCCATTAGTTTTTCATTTTCATTCACACTCTTCCTCGGTTTTGTTTTTGTTATATACTTACTAGCTGTATGCCATGAAAACATCACCATTGTATTTTGATTGTACACCATGTTGTAGGGGGTCGAAACTAATGTTATCAGAACTTGTGACCAAACCCTATTTCCAATACATGTATAGAATGAAAATAAAATATGTTTAAAATACTACTGTCAGATTACTCATACCTACACATTGCCACATACCACTGCTAGGTCATTCACGCATATACGGTGCATACGACCACATACCACTGTACATATGGCCAAATATCACTGCTAGAGCACCCATACCTGCGTTGTACATATTGCCAAATATCACTGCTAGATCACCCATACCTTCACTGTACATTATTAGTTATACAGATCATTGGCGGGGTATCTGACTTTTTGTTTCCTGCTGAGGAAATTCATGTTGCCCGAGCCGTTGGGCCAATGATATGTATAACGATTTTATTATACTGCAAAGTTTAATATGTGTAGCAGTTAATTAGCGTTGTTAATGTAGGCATCGTTTTGCTTCCCCTCAGGGTCCTCATACTATAAGGTAAGGGCTTATATAAATAATATCTGTATAATAACTGTGCATAGAAAGGGATCTTCCAAGTGCATTAGTTTCTCAAAGGATTGAAAGAATCGGACGTTAGTAAAATTTGCAACATATCAGCGGTTGAGCAGACACTATTTTCAGCATGAGAACGTTTAAACTTAATAAAGTGATTGTCGCAATTCCGACCTCATTTGGATGACGTCAAAGTGACGGTTTTATAATATTCAAACAAATAAGCGTTGGAAGGAGCGGCTATACTGCAATTTACAGGTACGTGTACTGTGCATGTGCATACATAGAATCTGAATCAAACTGGGTGTGGATTGTCTTTGTAAAAGCGGGGGGTTGGGGGCTAATTGGTACGTGCACAAGCACTTTGACAACATTTGCAGCATCAGAGCAGAATAAGCCCTTACGCTGCTTTCTAAATTTTCACTTCATTCTCACTTTTAACTGTCAAACTTTTCTGACTTTTCTATATCTCTTTTGCTTTCCCTTTTACCCCGCACACCAACCGTCGCGTAATAGTCAAGTGTGACTGTGATGACGTACGATGTAGATGTAGAAGACCTTCGCCACGTATCGGGTTTATTTACATTGTTATACAACAACTGTAACAGAAATGTTTCTCAATGGATAGCTTTGTTCTGTCTCAAACTCTTGTTATTTCATTTGAGAGCGGTTGTTCGGATCGAATCGACGAAGTGAAGCTGGTCGGCCATTTTTATTTTGTTGTAGCAATGAAGCGAGGCCCTCGGTGGGGGAAATTCCACTGTTGCTCATGACTCCGTATATACATCAGAATTTAGAGGGATAGGCCTACACGGCTTTTATACATGGCTAATTGGCCAATCAAAATCGAGGACATATCTTCTTTGTGATTACTACACTCCCTCATTACATTGAGGACTATGTGTAGGCGCTGGTTTAAAAACATTGAAATATATTTAAGACGTACGAAAAGTTTAAAAATGACATGTTTCAGAACTTGTGCTAGACAAAACTTTATACATGATAAGAAAAACACCAAACATGATAAAAGATAAGACTTTAAACACGATAAGTGGTAAGACTTTATACATGATTAAGAGTATGTTTATATAAAAACTGAAGATGGAGACGATAACTGGCACAGTAACAAAAGCTTTAGAAGAATCAACTGTGGATGCGTGTTGTGCAGTCACTGGCAGCATATTCCACTGACAGATTGTTCTTGGATAGAAAGGGTATGTATAAGGGTCTTTGGACGTTCCTATTTGTTTATATCCATACGTTTTACTATGTCCATGTCTAGAATCAGTCGGAATGAGGAGATAATTTTCAGGATAAAACATTATCAGACGGGTTCTAGTTCTTCGCACTTCTAAGGTTGGCCAATTTAGGTTATCTAACATTTTTTAAACTGAGCTGGTGTTGTGATATCTAATTGTTACAAATCGTGCTGCCCTTCTTTGTAATCTTTCTAACTGGTTAATTTGATTTTTCGTATGTGTGTCCCAGACTGGTGAGGCATATTCGAGCTTTGGTCTTACAAGAGCCTTATAAGCATGTTCCTTCACTTTAGTTGAACTGATCTTTAAGGTTTTTTTATGTTTTATTTGGAGACCTGTCTTTCCAATAAACAGTGAACTGGTTTGGGTTAAAAAAACTCGGATGAGGATATTGAGGGATCTAACCATGTTTCTGTCCCAATAATTACATCAGGGCACACATAGTCAATACGCGCATCGAGCTCTGGTCTTTTATTTATTTTTATTTTTTTATATACTGTACCTATGGTCACAAACCACTGTTAGGTCACTCACACATATACGGTACATATTGCCATATACCACTCTTAGATTACTCATACATATGGCCACATACCACTGTCAGATCATCCATACATACGCTGTACATATGGCCACATACCACTCTTAGATTACTCATACATATTGCCATATACCACTCTTAGATTACTCATACATATGGCCACATACCACTGTTAGATCATCCATACATACGCTGTACATATGGCCACATACCAGTCTTAGATTACTCATACATATTGCCATATACCACTCTTAGATTACTCATACATATGGCCACATACCACTGTTAGATCATCCATACATACGCTGTACATATGGCCACATACCACTCTTAGATTACTCATACATATTGCCATATATCACTCTTAGATTACTCATACATATGGCCACATACCACTGTTAGATCATCCATACATACGCTGTACATATGGCCACATACCAGTCTTAGATTACTCATACATATTGCCATATACCACTCTTAGATTACTCATACATATGGCCACATACCACTGTTAGATCATCCATACATACGCTGTACATATTGCCATATACCACTCTTAGATTACTCATACATATGGCCACATACCACTGTTAGATCATCCATACATACGCTGTACATATTGCCATATACCACTGTTAGATTACTCATACATATGGCCACATACCACTGTTAGATCATCCATACATACGCTGTACATATTGCCATATACCACTGTTAGATTACTCATACATATGGCCACATACCACTGTTAGATCATCCATACATACGCTGTACATATAATTTGATACCCTGGTCATCTTTCGGGTGAAAATGTCAGAAAATGTTTTGAGCATTGAAGCTGACGAAAGTATTTGAAAACGAACATTGTTGAAAGCTAAGATAATTAAATCCCTGAAGACTACTTCTACTTTAAATACTACTTTAAATATTTTTTAGGTATTATTTATGATGGCATATGTACACATTTTTTTATTGGTAGAAACGGTATAAGCAAACAGAACAGACCCAGATCAGACGGTTCTTCAAGCAGTCATTTTATCTGGGTCTACTATGTTTTTAAAGGCGTGAAAAGCAGTGTGTGTGTGTGTGTGAAGTAAATAATTAAATAAAGAAAATTCTTACTTGCGAACACAAACCGCCATTCTTCAAAGTTGTCGATATTTGTTTTATAAATGAATGTCACACTGTGTCAATTTTTTAAAATGAATTTCACAACGATGTGCAGTTTTCCGTGAAGGTTATTGCGATTTATCGCTTGGGTTACGTCGCGCTACTCTGCAAAATGAGGTCATTCACATGTTCCTTCATATAAACGCGTTTAACGCATTTGCAAACAGAGCAGACCCAGCTCAGATGGGTCCTATAGGAGCCGTCTGATCTGATCAGGGCCTGCTCTGATTGCTTATGGAATTTGAAAGATCTGGGGGGGTTTTACTTTCTAAAATGGCTACTTTATTTTTCCATATTTTATTAGAACTATTTTGTCCATGAATATTCAGAATTTATTGAACTATAGAATAAACATAGAACAGGGAATTGGTTACAGTAGTCCTATCTAACCGTTTGCTTAATGAATGTAAACATGTAAGAGCTAGTGACATCATGAATATGAATTACATACAGTTTTATAATGACACATAAACAGGTGAAAGGCTGGCCATGGTTGATATTGTATACTCATATTTATATTAATTTATACGCAAATATAGCAGACTTACATCATACGGCTCCTACAGGCGTCGTCTGATCTGGATCTACTATGTTTGCAAAGACATATTTCAGGCAAACGGCTTAACCCTTACAACGCTGACTTTTCGAATGGGCCATTCCAAAATTCAAATAGGTCAAGCTTATGGTGAATATTTAAAAAGTTATAGTCTACTGTTACTCCGAATGACCGCACAGCCGACTACATTTATTCCCCTTAGGAGCCCTTGCATCTGGGTTTACACTGTTTGTACGTTAGTGACTCATGTCCGGCACAGTAAGGGTTAACGTAAAAATCAAATATGAATACATTCGAACATATCCTAAAATATCTTAAACGATCATACAGTGATTGAACACAGGAATCTTAAAATGCACGTGGTTTCTTAATAAAGGGCAACTATATAGGAACTATTTGCATTATTTGTGACCTGCATTAAACCACCATCTGCCACACAGACCGATAGTTAGACATTTTATGGCCACTGAAGACAGGTTTTCTGTACTGTTTCAAATAAGTATATTTTCATGACTATACATGAGAGAGAGAGAGAGAGAGAGAGAGAGAGAGAGAGAGAGACATACTAGTCAAATCTCGCGCACTCGTGACAATTACATATTGATATTCTTAAGTGAACTCCAAAAGTTATTCAGACATTATATGTTTTTCCTGTTAGCAAACACTGAAGAGATTAAAGATTCCACCCCGTTGGTTCTGTTCATCTGACCTTCTGTCAGTCTTTCAATAACACGTTATATTTTCAGCGCGTGTTGTCGTTGTCCCATCAGATAATGAGCTGAAACTTGCTGTAGAGGTTCCTTATAAATAAGATCAGATATTGTTCAGTAGTATAAGGTTTAACACTTATCTCCGTGAATATTCAGGCAAGAAATAATGGCATCATGAATACTAACTAACTATTTTTTATAATGGCACTATGAACAAAAGAATGCCTTATCATGACAGAAACTAGAATCGGGTTTATATCATATAATCAGCAAACAGAGCAGACCCTGACCAAACGTCTCCTGTAGGAGATCTGTTTCTATTCTTACTGTAAATGCGTAAAAGGCGCATATTTGTACTAAGGGCTTAACGAAATTGATATTACGATTTACCTATTGGTTATGTATCTGTGTACTACAGTGATGACCTAACTGGCATAACTTGAAACCATAACACAAACTATATGACTTGTATCATATTAAACACTCACCACCTCGCTAAACCTGTCTTCTTTTGTGATGAGAACAAATTTCTGCTTAACAATTTACCTTATAAAACGCCTTTAACCCTTTCGCTGCCAATGCCGGATCCGTGATTACCTATGCAAACAGTTTGGATCCAGATGAGACGCCGAGTAACTCGGCGTCTCATCAGGATCCAAACTGTTTGTTACTGTTACTATGTTTTTGAACCAAAAATGAACAAAAATAAAACAAATGAAAATGTGTAGCAGACGACAAAGTTAGCAGACGACATAGTTTGGCAGCGAAAGGGTTAAAGGCAATGCAAACATAGCAGATCCAGATCAGACGGCTCATGTAGATGTCGTCTAATCAGAGTTATGTGCTGTTTGATTATCCGATCTGGGTCTGTGCTGTTTGATTATCCGATCAGGGTATGTGCTGTTTGCTTACGAAATAACATAGATCTGATTCTACAGTTTATGTCATGACCAAAACTAATACTATATATCCTCATTGTCATAGCCTCTGAGCACGCTGATAAAATATGAGCCGCGCAATGATAGGCATGCTAACAATGTATACCCAGATTAAATTCATTGTAAAAGCAGTTGAGCAAGCTGATAGAACATGGGCCGCGCATTAATTAAACCATGCAAACAGTGTATACTCAGATTAAACTTTTTGTCATCTTTAGAGCATCTGATAAGCAGTGATTCTGTTTGCTATGCTGGACACAAAAGTAATGTATATACGTGTCTGTGTCAAACAGTGCAGACCCAGATCAGTTGCCTCATCAGAGACGAGGCCACTGATCTGGGTCTACACTGTTTGAATGCCATTAAGGTTGTATTTTCATAGCACGGCTTAATGTAATATATTAGATGATGTGTTGCATTTGTACAAAATGGTTACTGGAGCATTTAAGACATTCAATATTTGTATTGAGCCATACAATGTACCAACTAGGGGTGCACTCCTTTCAACTGTTAATTTTCAGAGAGTGAAATAGTACATCAGTTTCCACTCAATATGAAAGGTTTAACCCTGCTAAATAATTTTGAATGACAAACAGTGCTGTCCCTGATTAGAGAACTCCTCTGGTGTCCCTCTGATGTTTTCTATATTTTTCTTATAATCGAGGAGCGATTGTCCGGACTGCCAGTTTTAGCAAGGGGCAGTTGTCCGAGGGGCAGTCATCCTAAGGTGCAATTGTCCGTACCCCGATGTTTTGAGCAGCAGTGGCATTTGCCACTACCCGTTCCAAGGCGTTACTCTCATATTTCTCCTAGCAAATGTTTCTTTTTCTGTTTTTATTTTGCGAAATAAATGCTTCGGTGTTATAGCTCGTTCATTAAGTTTTCCAAAACGAAGTTGAGGTACTGTTGCTTCTCCTGTATCGTCGACGACGTCGGCGTCTATCGTCGTTGTGGAAAAGAAATTAACCTTGGCGATAACTTCTTAAATATTCACTCTAATCTAATGAAACTTAACACACTAATTAACCATCACAAACGCTACACTATGATAACGGGCAATTACTCTATAAGACTTTTTGACCAAAACTTTCCACTTTACGGACATAGAAATAACAGAAAAGCTGACCTTACGATTTCGACATAATTTCATGAAACTTCATGTACTACAATATGACCAAGGATCATAGCTCTTTTGACCAATTTATTTCCCTTTACGGACTAAGGAAATAACAGATAGTGACTGATTTTCGCATACGGGGCCCATGTTTATATGTTCGATGTGCTTGTATGTTTTTTTCTTCTCTTGTTAGTATGTGGTGTTGGGGTTGTTATCAGTTTAATTTAGAGGAGTCAGTGATAGGAACGATATCGATATAGTATCGATACACGTCAATCGATACGATATCGATACTGGTTTCTAAATATCGATACAAATGGAGAACTAGTATGCACCTTACCACAGGCTATATTTCTTACAGGTTGGCAACTTCTTACAAACTTGCAGTTAAATGTTTCTGAAAAATCTCCACGCATACTTTTATTACCGCCATTTTCCGATGTTTACTCGGTGGGTTAGACCTAATCCAGCGAAATTGTCTAGAAATTTCCAAAGAGGAACCCTTGAAAGTTTTGACAGTTATTTTATGAACGACTGATATACATTAAAATACATTAATAAAAACTGTATTAGTAGTTCACGCAACAATATTATGCGGACCGACCAACTAATCGACCGCCTAGTCAAACGACCTACCGACCGACCAATCGACCAACCAATCGACCGATACGTTGAAAGCAGTGTACCCGAGAAACATAGATTTTGGGTATAGTTTTTAAAGGGGAGTAAGTTTACTACGTGAGTACATATTCCACGTGATAGGAGTCATAATATTATGGGTATTTTACCCTTTTAGTCGTAGAAAATGGACTAGGGAGTGCAAATTCTACGGGAGTACAAATTCGTCATTACATGGGCGCCCCTAAACCGGTTTAACCCCAAGTGACTTTTGTCACTGAACGTTCCAAGGCGGAACTTCCATCTTCCCCCTATTGTATGTTTGTTTTGTATTTGTGCGTCTCTTTATGTTTTGATAGTTATGTACATTTGCTGTGTTTTCTGTTCGGGTGGCTGTTTGTTCTGTATGTGGTGTTTCCTGCATGTCTCATATTTGTACTTAAGATTCTAGAAAATCTGAGCATGCAAAAGTGCGGTTTGACTGAAGTTATTTCGAAACAGCTTGGATCCAGATGAGAAAACCAGTTACTAGGCGTCCCATCTGGGTCCAAATTATTTGCAAAGGTGATCAGCGAAATAATCTTAAAAACAGTGCAACTGAAATGAAATGTGTCAGTAGATAAGGAGACAGTCTTTAATCCTTTCCCTAACTGAGACGCCTTTTTGAAATTTTGCAAACAGGGTAGACACAGATCAGATGACTCCTGTAAGAAGAGCTGCTCTTGCTTGTGCTTATGAAATAACATAGATCTATTTCTGCAGTTTCTGCCATGGCAACAACTCTCTTTTCCATCATGGCATTATCAACATTAAGCTAATTCAGGATTTCTGACATGAATATTCATCAGGAAAAGGGTTAAAGTAGTTACAGTAAACCCTGATAGTTCAATGTTTCAGTAATGAAGAATGTTTTAGGCAGGTGGCTGATTAATGCAGGGTGACAGTCAAAGAGAAAGCTCCTAGAGGAGGCTTTCTGCATAAATGTCATCCTGCATTAAGCTGCTACCTGCTTTAGAGACCGAAAATGAACTATCGCGTTACTGTATCGACGATTATTACCGCTCCATGTGCACGAAGCACCACAGCAGACTACAGAGACTCGGGATGAGGCAATATCGCAATATCTGACACTGGCACTCAGCGCACGAGAAGATAAAGTTAAATGTACCATTATTAACCCTTTCTACTATATTGTGAAGACCCTGATCTGGGGGTTTCTTAAGGAACCCTCTTATTTCGGTCTACGCTGTTGGCAAATGACAGTGCACGCATGTACGGTTAAAGTGTTAATTTATTGTTTCTCAAACACTCCAAATGCTTCGTTCTATGAATTCAGAACCAAATCAGAACACTTAAAGATATTCAACATTTAATAATATAAAGTTAACTGGTGCAAAACATTTTCTCATAATGTAAGCTTGCTTATAAATCAAATGCAATTTCCACGTTTGGTTGCATTTATCATTACCGTTTTACTTATTTGACATTTGTTTAAAAAGTATTTCGCGCTACATGGCGTGTTCAGTGTCGCAGTATCGCAGTACCCTAAACATGAGTGTCGTAGTACCCATGACCCAGCCCAAATAATGCAAACTATTTCAGTACGGTTGTGGTGTTATGTCTTATCTTGCGTAAGTTATAGCATACTGTATTGTATTTTCTTTTCGATGATTTTGACTGAGTTTTGTTTTAACGGCACTGCGACACATTATGGTCATATATCGTCGACATTCTTTCGTCGGTAAGAATGCAAGTAGCAGTTCTATGATGGTAGTCATCGAGTACACATCATTTGTGATTTTGTGTATGCTGTCGTCTGGCATCTCTCTGACGTTTTTTATTTTATTAGTCCCCTGCCTGTAAAACCGGAGGGTACTAAAGTATGTGGCATTGCAGATCTGCCTGTCTATCTGTCTGTTTGTTTATCTGACTGTCTTTCCATCCGTCCTTCTTTCTGGTTTGTCTGTCTGTTTTTCTGGAATGTTGTGTCCAGACGATAACGTGACGGATTAATTGCATTTAGAGTAAAACTTTGAAGGTAGCTGTTAGTTAAAATTTATATTTTTATCATAATATTTTGTTTTCCAGATGATAACTTCAGAGCGGGTTGCTAGGTATGGATGAAACTTTATACTGTGTTAGGTTATTAAACGATGAAGTGTGGGATTGAGTTTGGGATAAAAGGGTCTACTTAATAGGTCACTGTTGCTAAAACAGACAGTTTGGTTTCTGGATGATGTATTAGCATATGAGCTAATCTAGTGTAGGATCATGCATGGGGTCGAAAGGTCAATTATGAAGGCCACTTGCTTAAATAAGAGTATATTGTTCTACTCTGTTTGCAAAGAAGACGTTTCTACCAGGAAAATGGTTGATGCGCGAATTCAGAAGTAGCGAAAATGGAGTACACTGTAACGGAATATGCGATCTATATAATACATTTCGACGTGACAGACATACAGTTGTTTGGTCCGCATTTCAATGCTATAGAGAAAAAATGCGCATATATTATGGCGGTGAAATAGTTTGTTTATTTGTATTGATTAACGTCCGTTTCTGCTCACCATGAGAAATAGAGATACAGATACTCTAGTGGGTTGTCTCGTAAGTAGAACCTGTCTTAAGCGGCAATCAAATTCTAATTATGGGTCTGTAAGGCAGGCAGTAGCTTAATGCAAGTCAAATGTAATGCAGAAAACACATACAGGAGCTTCCAGTAGTGTTAAGGTATGGGGGCAATCATGATATCTTGCCCATCTTAATGATGCATGCGGCACCACGTGCTGTGTTTTGCCAACTTATGGGCGCCGTGTGCATCATTAAGAAGGGCAAAAATATTAAGATTGCCCCCTCATCTTTTAGCTCGTGCACAACGTGTTTTACTGTTCTAAAAATACTCGTGAATGTTCCTGTGTCACATGCTTTGCCCACTTAAGGGCGCCACGTACATCATTAAGACAGGCAAACATACTAAGATTGTCCCTCCACTTTCAGCCCGTTCACCACGTGCTTTACTGTTTTAAGAATGCATGTGTACCACATGCTAACTGTTTTAAGAATGTTCGTGTACCACGTGCTTCGCTCTCTTAATGACACTCATGCGCCACATGCTTTACCCGTTTAAGATTGTCTTCATCGTCTTAGCGTGCTAGGAAAGTATTTTACGCAATTTCAAAAATACCAATGCCCTGTGTAAGTATATTTCCATTGCATTCATCTACACCTACACTAGTTCCAAATTATGACACTAATACAAATTTCGTAAATGGTCATGGAAGTTTAAACCTTTTTTAATCCAACCCACATACCATGACAATGACAACAAGTCAGCTCATTTAAATTTTGACATTTTGACAGTATGAATGAAGGATGAATCGTGGTACTTTAGTAATTCGATACCCAGTATATACCTGTGTAACTGGCTACAATGCCCCCCCCCCCCCCACAGAAACATGTAGCAGATGTCGTGTTTGTTGTATTCATTTACACAAGAATAGTGCTTGGGAGTTGATAATTTGGGTAAAAATATGAACTTCTTTTCATAATGCCCTTTAATACAAAGCTATAATACCAAAGTCAAAGGTTATTCAGTATGAAGTATTAGTCCTACGCATGCAAGCAACATTAGCAACATGATATAATTTCAAATAAATGTAGTCACATGATAGCTAGACACTACATAAAGTTTAAGAAAACCGGAATACGGCTTTTACATACACGTAAGTTACTAACAACTATGTGATCGAGTAATTAACTAGACAAAAAAATGTACATGCATATGAAATAGACGTAACAAACAAACAACAGGGGGAGATGGAAGTACCGCCTTGGTACGGTCAGTGACAAATGTGACTGAGGGGGGGGGTTAAACCGGTTTAGGGGCGCCCAACCTCACACTTATTCAAAAACAAGATCTCAGATCTGACTCGACATTCGCACCATCTGGATATTCGGGGTGGGAGTTGAATATCGATTTCAGAGTTGGCTCGATATTGACCGGAGCTCGGTAATCGGGGTTGAATTTCGAATGTCGGCCTGAGATGGCTCGCTATTGACCCATACTCGATATTTGGGATTGGAGTTGAATTTCAATTTCAGAACAAGCTCAATATTGACTCCAGCTCGTTGAATTGGAGTTGAATTTCGATCTCAGAGCTGACTCGATATTGACTCAAGCTCGATATTCGGGGTTGAACTTTGAAAATCGATCTCAGAGCTGGTTCGACATTCGCACCAGCTCGATATTCACTGTTCATTTTTGAATTTCGATATTCGATGTCAGTGCTAACTTCACACACCTATGTCTTTGTACGTCTCTAAGTCATTTATATACATGTGCATTTTCTGCCGTGGTGCTGTTTTTTGGTTTTGTGTTTTGTATGCGGTGTTTCCTGCATGGCTCATACATGTACTTTTACATGTATTAAGACTTTCCCTGTTTTACTTTTCTTCAACATTCCATAACCTCATGAATATTTTTGAACTTAATTATTGCACAAATCCAGACTTGAAGTTGTATAATTTATCATCTATATCCAAACTGCACATAATCCTGACAATATCACACAGAGTACATGACAGCAGCAACATGAAGACTTGGTGTGCTTATAAAAGTCCTTAAAATGTCATTTTGTATAGGCACCGTTAAAGATTACTGGTCTACCAGATAAACAGTCTTGCAGAATGTTAAGTAGTTTTGCTTTCAAGGCAGATGATGCGAGAAGTTGGCAGGACAAATATACATGTCAGGTACAAAAGTATGTCGTCAGAAAGAATAGTATCCCATTTACCTGTTTGGAACTAAACAAATGTTCTACTTGCACAAAGGAAACTCTGATCAGATAGTTCATCTGTTTGCATATGTTACAGTACAGAAAAAATCGTATATTCTTTGTTGCACATGAAGCAACTGCTTCTTTCTTCTGATTGCTTATAACATAAGGTTCTTGCTTCATATTGAGCTTCATGCAACTGCATTTTAACGGTGATTATTTTAGGAAAAACTATAGATTGACAAGGAGATTGTTCAAAATTCCAATACACTCCCGAAAAAGCGAGAGGTTGACACTATGAATAATGAACATAAGCTCTAAAGGAGCAAATGCTTTACTTATCACATTGGTTTCAAGTGACTTTTACATAGGCGTTAAAAGGCGTCAGTAGGAGGGAATGGGTTAATTAAAAACAACAGACATTTTTTTCATAAAAGGTAATTTACCAATTCTTACCATGGCTAATTTTACGGACAATGAGCACATACTTAATCGAGTAACAAAACGGACGCGTACAAAATTGTTCGCCGTTGTAAACGGTCAGTTTTCTGGTATCACTTAAACATTGTATAAGAAAATCGGTGCATTATAATGCGTTATATTTTGAATTTTTATAATAGAGTAATGTTAACAAGAAATATCTTTATAAAAAAGATACTCAGCGGCATTCAAATATTGACATTATGTACAAAACAATAATGGTATTAAATCTCTTTCATATTAAATTCAATGTTTGGAGACATTTTTAGTACAGGGAACTAGATCTAAAAGGGTTGTTCGTTCTTATACTAGCAGATAGACGTGCAATGGAAAAGACTTTAAAATACATTTCTTCTCCTTTACCCATGCCCTGTTGTATACTTACATATATCTTCACTATGTATAAGTATTTCGCTGTGCAATCACTGCTGTGGAGTGCACTAGTTGCACAATCAACTTGTAAATAGTGCAGACCCTGATGAGACAGCTCCTGCAGGAGCTTCTCATCTGGGTCTTCACTATTTACAGGTAGGTATATTGACGTGAATAACAAGCAAAGAGTTCAGCAAAAGGCAGATCTACTATTCCATTCAATATACTTTATGGTTGTTTCTTTTTGTTAGTGCATTCGGAGGAGATGCTGATTATATATACCGTAATGAGTTGGAACCTTGGTCTGTCTGCATATTTTGTTTTCTAGACGATTATAATGTTTGAAAAGTATAAGTGAACGTGAAGTAGAAGAAACAATTTTTGAAACTGTTCAAGTAACTGTTATACGAAATCACTGTTAAAATGTACATCAAATGCAAAGCAACCACAACAGTACTAGAAAGATGTCTTTTGATGACCACGTGAAAATGTCTGAAGCACGTTCTGGGTACTATGAATATTTATTGCGCGTAAGGATTAATTCCTATTTTGAAGCGCGTATATTTATACTGATATGAAGATAACACATTGAAAACACTGTAAAGCATATAGAATTTAGTTTTTGTACAGAGTTGTAACTACTTAAGAACGGTACTTATCTAGCATAGGTCAACGCATTAATCGATTTGTGTGCATCATCATTAGTAATATCGTTAACCATATCTACTTTTAAAACAATAAAATGTTAGCAATCTCAACCTACTTCCACGATACAAAGTTGCAGGTGATAGAGTCGTAGCAATAGCCTTCAATAAGTAGCTTTATATCACAGAGAGCCAAAACCCCGGAGCAGTGGTGCTGTGCTAGGGGATAATCATTAATACTACTAATGCCACTACTTCAATATATGAAACAACCTTTGTTCTTTATTTCCTATAATGCTGTCTGTGGATAATTGTGGTTTCGTCAAACTACCGATTCGTCAAACTGGACTTTTAATCAAATGAGGTATCAACACTGATAGCAAATTGATAATAAAAGTTTGGAAGTGGTTTCCCTAAACTGGCAATAATGCTCACCAATTATTACCATGAGGTGATAAGTACGATATTTGGTTTGGAACTGGTATAAAAATAGATAGATGCTTTACATACATACATACATACATCATACATACATACATACACACATACACACATAC
Organism: Azorinus chamasolen; assembly: GCA_963576725.1. Taxonomy (NCBI): domain Eukaryota; kingdom Metazoa; phylum Mollusca; class Bivalvia; order Cardiida; family Solecurtidae; genus Azorinus; species Azorinus chamasolen. The sequence goes on from OY755244.1 coordinate 31,815,842, forward strand.
ATACACAGATACATACATACATACATACATACATACATACATACATACACACATACACACATACATACACAGATACATACATACATACATACATACATACATACATACATACATACATACATACATACATACACACATACATACACACATACACAGATACATACATACATACATACATACATACATACATACATACATACATACATACATACATACATACATACATACATACATACATACATACATAATACATACATAATACATACATACATACATACATACATACATACATACATACATACATACATACATACATACATACATACATACATACATACATACATACATACATACATACATACACACACACACATACATACATACATACATACATATAGTCACATGATCATAGAAAAAAGAATGCTTATTGGAAAACAAAGAAAAAGAAAAGACCCAGTAGATCATACTGCGAAAACAAACACAGCCTGGTTTTGATTACTCTAAATATTATTTGGAACCGATGGAGGATAGCATTGCCACAACTAAATGAACGTTAGTGCAATACTAAACTACCCCAATGACTAATTTTCAATATGTACACCTAGCTGACTTACATAATGTTAGCTATCGACCGGCTTTTAAAAACGAGACCTGGTAATCTGAGTCTAAATACAACAATAATTACAAAACATTAAAATGCCTCAGTTGACTCGTGACAAGGAGCCATCAAATCTGGTTTTTTACTGTTTGCAAACGTGCGTGCATTCGTCATCCGCATTCAAAGCGCCATTACTACATTCCGAGCAAACACTATAAACGAAAAGCACCATACGTAAGCCAATTAGATATGGTTTCGCTTGCATATGAACTATAGTTCAATACTGTGCCAATTAAAAAAAAGTTCGCCATAAACATCATAGTAATCAGACAAACGCTATAGCATACATGTAATTAATCAACTGAGTTATTGCAAGCTCAATAATCATTTTGTAATTGGACAATATTGCAAAACATTTGAAAGTAGACGATCCTTCGAAACCAAAATCTGCAATGTGAAAAGAGTCTGATAATTAGCAATTTATTTAAGTGCAACACCCCCACCCCACCCACACACCCACACACGCATCCCCCCCACACACACACACTGTCTCGTAGTATTGGCTTTAGCGGTATGTAGTTTTCAAAACTTACAGCATTGAAATTTATTATTCCGAAGAACCAGGAAATTTAACAACACTGAGAAAGAAATATAGCAACACTAATAATTATGTTTTGATCCTGGTTCATTCATCGAGGTGCGACTTTGGGACACACATTGCTATCAAGCAGAATAGAGCACTTAAACCGAGGAGGCCGGCTGTCAAATCAATGACAGCATTATATGTCTGTAACTCATCCCGCATCCAACCTGGAAAAATGAAGGCATAATCAATTGGTACTAATGGCTCTGGAATGTTTTTCTTTTGCACAAACATTGCAACAGAAATAGACTAGAAATCAGGCAGGAAATTGGGTAATGACACAGGGAAGTCCACAGCAGCACCAGAAACACAAAGGAAAGGCACGCTTACACATACATACACACTTTGCAATACAATGTTCCTTTTCTACTAAATAAAACAATTGGTACAATATGTCTTCCTTCCAAACAAAACAATTTATGCTGAAAACAGTTTAAGTTGGCTTGTTACGTCCTTTTTTTTTGTTTAGTTGGTTTGTTAGTGATGCAACTTTTACATTACCTGCTTTCTTCTATAAAGCTTCGCTTGCTAAATCGCACTGTGTTTGGCATTGCAAACAGCCTGGATCCAAACGAAATATCGCGAACCTCGGCGGGGTCTCATCAGGACCCAAGTTGTTTGACATAGTTCAATAGTTTCTCAAAAGATTTAACGAATCAGAAGTCAGTGAAAACTTCCACAATATAGAGATAGAACAGACATTATGTTTCAGCATCAGAATGTTCTATTGCAACTCAGTGCGTTAACCAGCACCCATTCACGTATTTTGACATCGGGTCAAACAACCCTGGTGTGCATGCCGTACCCTCATATGCCAGGCCAGAGAGGGAGCACTACTGAATCAAACGACAATTATCCTACCAAAGAGACTTGAGAAGATGACTGTTGATACCAAAGGTTCAGATAAGATACGTAAATTAAAACATTTTCAAGTGTAACTTCTTTATTCGTTCATCTAACCCTATGTTATGATCACTTTAAGAATGGTCGAGACGATTCTAAAGAGTGGCCACAACACAGGGTTTGGTGGAGATATGACAAATTTAGTATTTGAGTTAGCACCTTTATCTGTAGCTGTGGATGATGCACATGGGTTTGGTTTGATCTTTACTCTGAAACACTTGATTATATTATTTCCCGTATTCCTTCAGCAATTTTATATGGCCAAATTTGTCTTTGCTAATACATGGTACCTACCATTAAGTATTCCGGTTGTAACGCCACTTATACCAGCGATTGTAATCACCAGTCCAAACGCTGTGTCGTACACATCTCTACTTGCAAAATACAGAAGAGCAACAGAGCCACCGGACATTATACCACCCATTGAAATTCCAACCAAGCCGCTTCCGACATACATCAGTGGAAGTTTAGCGCTAAGAATTAACAGCAATCCAGCACAACCAAGCACTGAACTAAGCATTAATGTCGTCATCGGATGTACATCTTTTTTCAGCTGAAATAGAATCGGAAGAAGTCGGCCGATAATACTGCATGCGTTTAACACTGCAAAAAAGTCCAGACCTTCTTTAGTTGAAAAACCTTCCGACGCAAATAAGTCTAAGATTACAACAAGGAAGCCACCCAGACATCCAAGTGTTATTCCTGTAGCCAAAACTGTAATACTCAAACTAATGTTCATCATATGAGAAAGTATCAATTTCATTTTCGAAACGAACCTTGCGATGCATGTTTGCTTAGCTTCGGCTTTATCCAGCCTTACGTCCACTTTTTCAATTTGTAGACTATTTTCTAATTGAACATTGACATGTAGATTGTAGTGAATCACTAGTGACACAACAATATTGTTCAAATTCAAGCCGCCAAATAGTAATAAAGTTCCGTGAATTCCATACTTTTGTAACAAAAAGTCCATCAGAAATGGGTAGGCTGAAATTCCTATTCCTGTAGCACAATTATGTATGGCTATCGCTATATCTGCTCCCTTGTCAGCAAATGCGTGCGCTACAGCAGCTGTACTACAAACGTACAAAATAGATGTCCCAATCCCTAAAATAAATGGAAGTATTAACATAGTAAGTATATTAGGTTTTAGTAGATGATGGCAGAATGTTGACAAAATAATCAGCGGTTAGTCCTTAGCATGCTGTAGAGAACATAATGTCTGCTCTCATTCGGATCTGTAAAAGTTTGGACTACATCCGATTCGAATAAACGTTTTAGAAACTTTTGGCCGGATGTCAAACATCTTGGATCCAGATTACACGCCGATGTACTCATAAGCATTAAAGCTATTTGACAATTGGTCAATAGTTTTTCAAATATTTTATCGAATCGGACGTAGTCACAATCAAACAGATCCAAATATGAGCAGACCTTAGCTTTTGGGATCAAAATAATAAAAACAATCTCTTCGTAGTATTTGAAACGAGTATAAACATGATCGATAAGAAAAATTCTGAATGGGGGTGATCCCCCGAGAGCAAAACTTGCAACACAAAAAGAGAAAATTGCAGACTCGGTTTTATTGAGTCTGTTCATGAACAGTAATTGAAAGTGCAACACTGCCCACGCCCCCTAGCACCGGCTTAAGCGGTATTCAATTTTCAGAACAAGAAGTACTGAAATTCATGATCTCGAAGGATCAGAAGGTATAACAACACTGAGAATGAAGTACGGGGTGACGTTTTACGGCCGCCACACAAGCACTTAAATTCTGAATGGGGGTTTGTTTTACCAATTTGTTATGCAAACATGGTATATTTAACAGATCTTCAGATACATGTGCGTACTTAAATACTAAAATCGTAATTTCTCCATCCAACCCTATGTTGTGGCCACTCTTTAGAATCGTCTCGATTCTAAAGGGTGATCACAATATAGGGTTTAGTGGAGAAAAAAAGAAGTTACTCTTGAAAAATGTTATCTGGACTTCTGGACATTAGCAGTGGTACTTATCTTTCAAGATTTAATCACTGCCCCGATGTCAAAATAATGTTTCTGCTCAAAGTTGGATATTTTGCAGCTTTAACTACCTTCGGTCCTGTCCAGCTTTTGAAAACTATTGGCCGAGTGTCAAACAGTATGGATCCTGAAGAGAACCCTAATATCTCGGACTCGTATCCGGATCAATCCTGTTTTTAAATGCCAGTAAGTTCGCACAGAGCGACATTACTGTTGTAGTAGGTTTGAAAAAATGAAACTAATACGATGACACGGGTATCGCGATTGTCTTATGGCGTGCTAAAAGTATGGCATGCATTACTTTATTTACCTGACAGTATTCCAATACAGAAAGTTAGCTGGTTCAAAGACTTCGCAAAGAACGACGTGGTGTATCCTAGTGGAACGATAACAGAACCAAAAATCATCAATTTTGACAGTCCAAATCGTTTGCTGAAAATCCCCCAGATGATAGCTGGAATGAGACGTTAGGTTGTTTAACCATTTATCTGATATAGACGCCATTTCACGCCTTTGCAAACAGAGTAGATCCAGATCAAACTGTTCCTATTGGAACCAGCAGGTATGGATCCGCTCGGCTTGATTATGAAATAACATACATATTCTGTCATTATTAAAAGTCCCTTTTTCTATGACTCATTATTTCCTACCTGATATAACTCAAACAGTACTAAAAAAGAATTAACTTTCCTCATACATTTGTTGTATTTTGACATGCTGTCCCCGTCACCGAATTTGTATAGATCATTATATGTAATGACAGTCTTAACGCTCTGCCCAATGAATCTTCTTGGATAGCTACAGATAAAGGTGCGTACCCAAATACTAAAATCGTCATTTCTCCACCAAACCCTATACTGTAACCACTCGTTAGAATCGATTCGAAGAGAAGTTCTAAAGAGCGGTCACAGTATAGGGTTTGGTGGAGAAATAAAGCAGCTCTTCTTTAAAATGTTGAAATTTACCAATCTTATCTGGACCTCTGTTCATGTAAGAAATAATGAGCGTGTATACAAATATGATGAATTTCATTCAGGGCATATATACACGGACCTTTTTGCCGTAGCAGAAACTAAATAATACGATCTGGGTCCATGCTTATAAAATTTGTAGTTGAGTCTGATTTCGTTCTCAAGTTTTTGATTGGTCAGATTTGAGCCTTTGGCTCAAATCTGACCAATCAAAAGCTTGAGAACTCAAATCTGACCAATCAAAAGCTTGAGAACAAACTTAGACTCAACTAAAAAGCTTTATAAGTATGGGCCCTGTATGATTCCCCTAGCAAAAAGAATAATCCCTGATCAATCGGCTCCTACAGCCATTTGGTATTGGTCTACTCTGTTTGCAAATATGCTAAGCAGGGCGTCTCTGTCAGGTAAACGGTTAACTCTTAGATATACAGATAAACGTGCGTACCAAAATACTAAATCGTTATTTCTCCACCAAACATTATACTGTGTTTCGCAGACACGATTCGTAAGAGTGTTCACAGTATAGGGTTTAGTGGAGAAATGAAGGCCCTTTTTAAAATGTTTAAATTTACGCACCTTATCTGGACTTTTGACAGACTGGAAATATGACTGAATGACAGAGATCTGTGTGTTGGTTTTTCGACAAACCTAGAATAGGATAATATTCCATTAGGGTTGTCTCCCTAACGTATGTTTAACCTATGACGCCATGGATTTGTTTTGACAAAACCTCTAAATCAATCTACTGAAAAGGAACATTTACTATAAAAAATGAAACTATTAGATTTGTTTAGTTTTTAATCACGTGTGAGTCAGTATGAGGAAATGGGTCATTACTATAACATAAGATATATCTAATAAAGGACAATAATTGAAAATACAATACTATGAAAATCCATGTACATCAATTCAGGACAGTAAGAACTTCCTTTCAGAAGTGTATTCCTTTTCAATAGAGTATTGCAGTCTAGTGAGTTGAAAATGTTGCAGAATCCCGTTTTGAAAGATTCAAGTTGTTGTAAGTCTCAATTTATGCCTGCCATAACTGTTTATATGGTCGGAATTATCACTCATTCTAGTATGCGACAATGAAAGTTAACTTCGTAAAACACCAATAACAATGTATCGTAATTTCAAGCATTATATATGTTATACAATAAGTTCAGTCCTACTGCAAATACCTGTGCATAACGTCACTCCCAGCAACAAGGAATGCACAACTGCAGTGTTGGCCCTGTCTTCGTTGAATTCCTCCAGTAGCGGCACAAATAATGTTCCGAATGTCAGGACAATGGCAAATGGATTAGCGTTCACAAAGCAGCAAGCCACTAATATCGTCAAACTAAAATAAAGTTCCGCGATTAAAACAAGAAAATAGATCATTCAACACAGTCTAGGTTTTAAAAGCCTACTACGTTAAAACGACTGTAGAAATACGTGTACATTTTTCAAAGACGATGTCGATTAAAAAAATAATTTGTAAACAAATGTATAAATTCAGAGTTTCTGACATTAATGATTTTTGTTTGAAATATGTTTATGAGTATATTGAAGTTTCTATGTTTGCGTCGCGAAATTAAACATGAATGCTTGATACAAATATTTCGCATCTCAACTCTAATCATCATCATCATTATTATTATCATCATTATCATCACCCTGTGCATTAAATTCTGCGCACAATTAGCTTTTAAGTGGCTACACATGATGATTTTGTATGGAAAAATAACATCGTTTTACGTTGTATTTGCTCAAAACATGACACAGGAAAACATCACGGAACAAGAACTCAGACTCAACTAAACGTTTTATAAACATGGACCCAGATGGGAAGCCAAATAACTCCAAAGCTAAACTATTTGTCACACCACTTATGTTTTGAGAAGAAATTGAAGGTAAGTACATTACATCAAACGGTTTGGATCTTAACGAGTGTTCTGTCGTAGAATGTAAATATTCTTAATATTTCAAATTGAGTTGTACATATTCATAGCGTTACTGCTCTTTTACTCTGTAATGTTGTGCTATACCATGCCTTTCAAAAGCGTTTAAACCCATCTACGTTTGCCTATACACCCATTTTATTTCCTTAAGCTAACTCTCCAAAAATTGTTACACGTATTTCTAAAAAGCAGTGTCCTAATTTTCTGTTCCCATAAGAAATGTTCTTGTTATTTCCTCTCATATGACATGCTATCAAAAATTCATATACTTCATCTACACAAGAGAAGCAAAATTAGTAATATATTCTAAATTGTTAAATCAAATATGAATTAGATTATTGTATATGATGAATGATCTTACTTGTGGCAACTAAACTCCATATTTGTAAAAAAATCAGTTTAAGTATGTGTTACGCATATGTAATGAGCATGTTTTAAACGAGCACTCAGCTGTAAACTATGTAAAAGTACAAAAATGAGTCATGCAGGAAATACCACATACAGAACAAACACTCGCCCGATAACATAACTTGATCAGGATATGTCATAATGTGTGTAAGGACTGACAGAAAAGAGTAGTGACGGATGTGATCAGGGGTACGGTTACCCGAATGTGAAAGTTTTTTTTATCATAATAACACTTTATTTGATACAGACGTTTTTTTACACCGCGGGAGCCGTCTATACAGGGTCTGTTCTGTTTTCTAATGAGCTTATGAATATCTGTGAACGGTTTCTGTCTTGGCCAAAACTTTTTTTTTCTCATATGTCATTATTACATTTCAATTAATAATTATTCGTGAATTCATGAATTCGTGTAGAAATGGATGAACTGAATAAAGGTAATATAATTGTAAGCCGTGCATGGTGCTTACCGATATGACAGTTCAGGCTAACTGAAAACTGATAAGAAATAAATATACCTAAGTTAAAGATAATTACTAAAGCGCATCATATTAACTAAATATGATGGTTTGTTCAGTTTCTGTTATACTGTAAATAGTTTCTCTGGCGTTATTACATGGCGTATAATTGGTAACAATGGCAACGATATGATGACATGAATTATTGTAAACTACAAAGCCTTTCCTTCATAGAAGCACCCTTTCACGCCTTTGCAAACAGAGTAGACCAAGATCAGATGGTTCCTGGAGGACCCGTCTGATCAGGGTTTGCTCTGTTTGCTTATGGACTTATAATTGATCTGACTCTACATGTTCTACCAGTATGAAAAATCTACTAGTTTGTGTATAAAACCCATAATAGAAAAATCAGCTAATAAATATTCATGATTCCATTATTACTTACACAAATAGTTAATGGGTAAATGGCTGGGTGGTTTTCTGAATGAGAAAGAAGCAATTCGTGATAAGTCCAAGCGCAACATCTAAATGAATCAATATCAAGGCAAGTGTATCACATGTAATTATCCTGGGCCCTTCTCTATTTCTGCTTTATATACTGAAAAAACAGTCAAACAGGGAGAGCCACATACGAAAAGACAACGCACCAAATCATTGACATTTTATTAGACATTCGGTCTAGTAGTCTCCTCTTCACGTATATTACCACTCTCAATCTTAAAGTCCAACATCTCTGTCGATATTCTCAACTGTGACATTAAAGCGATCGTCTAATGAATAGGAACGTGGCACGTCTCGATCAACGCCATTCTGAGCCCATAGCTCTATTCTAACCTCATGTAAAAACACCAGTTTAAATCACCCCGCTCTATTGACTTTGAACCAAGACATTGATGAAGTTTTCTCTCACGGACAAACTGGCATGCGAAAATCACAATTTGTTCTTGACAAAAACATCATTGGAAACCTTGAATATGTCGACGCCAGCGAAAATCGTGCCAGGTATAACTGAATATGAATGATTTCGTCTATTAAATGCTGAAACATGATGGGCGACTCTTGTGTCGGCAAGAGCACAAACGTATTTTTATGCCCCCAAAGCTAGGCTTTGGCGGCATATAGTGATCGCACCGTGCGTGGGTGTGTGTGTGGGTGTGTGTGTGGGTGTGTGTACCTTTTGTCCGGAGTATATTTCCTTTGTCACATCAGCTACGGATACCAAATTTGGTGTGTGAGTTCATCTTGGGATGGCGGAGTGTCGCGTACCATTTTCATGTCACTGTGACCTTGCCCTTGACCTTTGACCTTGATTTTACAAAAAGCTTGTCCGGAGCATATCTCCTATACCTTACCAGCTACGGATTCCAAATTTGGTGTGTGAGTTCATCTTGGGATGGCGGAGTGTCGTGTACCATTTCCAAGTCACTATGACCTTGACCTTGACCTTTGACCTCGATTTTAAAAAAAGCTTATACCTTACCAGCTACAAAAAGCTTGTCCGGAGTATATCTCCTATACCTTACCAGCTAAGGATTCCAAATTTGGTGTGTGAGTTCATCTTGGGATGGAGGAGTGTCGCGTACCATTTTCAATTCACTGTGACCTTGACCTTGACCTTTGACCGATTTTACAAAAAGCTTCTCCAGTGCATACTTTACCAGATACGGATTTCAAATTTGGTGTGTGAGATCACCTTGAGATGACGGAGTGCCGCGTACCATTTTCAGGTCACTGTGACCTTGACCTTGACCTTTGACCTCGCTTTTACAAAAAGCTTGTCCGGAGCATATCTCCTATACCTTACCAGCTACGGATTCCAAATTTGGTTTGTGAGTTCATCTTGGGATGGCCGAGTGTCGAGTATCATTTTCAGGTCACTGTGACCTTGACCTTGACATTTGACCTCGATTTTACAAAAAAGCTTGTTCGGAGCATATCTCCTATATTTTACCAGCTACGGGTTCCAAATTTGGTGTGTTAGTTCATCTTGGGATGGCGGAGTGTCGCGTACCATTTTCATGTCACTGTGACCTTGACCTTTGACCTCAATTTTGCAAAAAGCTTGTCTGGAGCATATCTCCTATACCTTACCAGCTACGGATCCTAAATTCGGTGTATGAGTTCATCTTGGTATGGCGGAGTGTCGCGTACCATTTTCAGGTCGCTGTGACCTTGACCTTGACCTTTGACCTCGATTTTACAAAAAGCTTGTCCGGAGCATATCTCCTATACCTTACCAGTTACGGATTCCAAATTTGGTGTATGAGTTCATCTTGGGATGGCGGAGTGTCGCATACCATTTTCAGGTCACTATGACCTTGACCTTGTCCTCGATTTTACAAAAAGCTTATACCTTACCAGCTACATAAACCTTGTCCGGAGTATATCTCCTATACCTTACCAGATACGGATTCCAAATTTGGTGTGTGAGATAACCTTGTGATGGCGGAGTGTCGCGTACCATTTTCAGGTCACTGTGACCTTGACCTTGACCTTTGACCTCGATTTTACAAAAAGCTTGTCCGGAGCATATCTCCTATACCTTACCAGCTACGGATTGCAAATTTGGTTTGTGAGTACATCTTGGGATGGCGGATTGTCGCGTACCATTTTCAGGTCACTTTGACCTTGACCTTGACCTTTGACTTCGATTCTACAAAAAGCTTGTCCGGAGCATATCTATTATACCTTACCAGCTACGAATTCCACATTTGGTGTGTGAGTTCATTTTGGGATGGCGGAGAGTCGCGTACCATTTTCAGGTCACTTTGACCTTGACCTTGACCTTTGACCTCGATTTTACAAAAAAGCTTGTCCGGAGCATATCTCCTATACCTTACCAGCTACGGATTCCAAATTTGGTGTGTTAGTTCATCTTGGGATGGCGGAGTGTCACGTACCATTTTCATGTCACTGTGACCTTGACCTTTGACCTCGAGTTTACAAAAAGCCTGTCCGGAGCATATCTCCTATACCTTACCAGCTACGGATCCTAAATTTGTGTATGAGTTCATCTTGGGATGGCGGAGTGTCGCGTACCATTTTCATGTCACTGTGACCTTGACCTTGACCTTTGACTTCTATTCTACAAAAAGCTTGTCCGGAGCATATCTATTATACCTTACCAGCTACGAATTCCACATTTGGTGTGTGATTTCATTTTGGGATGGCGGAGAGTCGCGTACCATTTCAGGTCACTTCGACCTTGACCTTGACCTTTGACCTCGATTTTACAAAAAAGCTTGTCCGGAGCATATCTCCTATACCTTACCAACTACGGATTCCAAATTTGGTGTGTTAGTTCATCATGGGATGGCGGAGTGTCGCGTACCATTTTCATGTCACTGTGACCTTGACCTTTGACCTCGAGTTTACAAAAAGCTTGTCCGGAGCATATCTCCTATACCTTACCAGCTACGGATCCTGAATTTGGTGTATGAGTTCATCTTGGGATGGCGGAGTGTCGCGTACCATTTTCATGTCACTGTGACCTTGACCTTGACCTTGACCTCGATTTTACAAAAAGCTTGTCCGGAGCATATCTCCTATACCTTACCAGTTACGGATTCCAAATTTGGTGTATGAGTTCATCTTGGGATGGCGGAGTGTCGCATACCATTTCAGGTCACTGTGACCTTGACCTTGTCCTCGATTTTACAAAAAGCTTATACCTTACCAGCTACAAAAACCTTGTCCGGAGTTTATCTCCTATACCTTACCAGCCAAGGATTCCAAATTTGGTGTGAGTTCATCTTGGGATGGCGGAGTGTCGCGTTCCATTTTCAGGTCACTGTGACCTTGACCTTTAACCTCGATTTTACAACAAGCTTGTCCGGAGAATATCTCCTATACCTTATCAGCTACGGATTCCAAATTTGACCCTGTGTCTTTTTTTAAAATGTTAAGAATTTACCCAGGATCTGTTTTTAACGTTGACAATCAACCCCAGGGTCCTTTTTAACGTTGAGAATGACCTAGGTTCCTTTCGACCCCCGGCTCTTTTCTTAGCTATCATAATCGTCAAAGGTTCTGTTTTTAATGTTAAGAACTGACTCCTGTGTCATTTTTAACAGCATCAAACTTTCATGTAACACCTGCATTACATTGCATTGTTTTTCCGCCAAAATGCATTTCGGTGTCAAACACTTTGGGGGCATTTGTCACCCGTGACGACTCTCTTGTTTAACAGAATATTCTATCATCTAACACCAACATGTTCGTTTTGCTAGTTGCTACTTCTCACAGTTTAGAAAATTCTCTTTTCTTCCACTTCCCGCCGTAATAGAATAGGCGTAGGAGCCGGTGCAAAGCCCCCCCCCCCCCAGCCCACCCTCTCCCCCTGAAAAAAATTAAAACGGGGGTGCAGAGTATACTTTGGCCCCCAATAATTCCCAAGTCCAAACAAAGACAATGAAAAAACATGAAAAAGATCCAAAACGAAAAGCGAAAGGGATTAAAAAAGGCGTTTTGGTCCCGCATAAGCTGTAACTTAGCTCCGTTCAACGGCAAACAATCGGATCATTTCTTGTGTGTTCCGAGTGCAATCGGATAAGTTTCCCAATCGCTCTTACTCGCCTCAGCTGATTCTACTAAATTTATTCTAAACCCTGGCGGAATACGACGAGTAGTTACAATTGGTGCAATATTTGTCCTTTTCTACATGTATTTCAACCGGCGAACAGATGAAATGCAAGAATTGGCATTGTTTTTGTGTGACAGATCACTCCAGGATAAGACACGAAAATTATTCATATTAGTGTATGAATTTGAATGTTGCAAGATGAAATTATTTGTTTGAACATATATTTTACAGACGAAAGTTATTTGAAAACGAACATTGTTGAGGATCTTAGATAATTAAATCACTGAAGACTACTTTAAATAGTACTTTTAATATATTTTTAGGTATTCATTATTTAGAAATGTTGTTTGAAATGGGTATTCTAAATTATTTAGTAATCCTTTCGCTGTTGAATATTCGTATCAGATAAATGATGAATATTAATCAACATATTTATAATGGCATGTGCACACATTTTTTTACATTGGTAGAAACTGTATATTGTAATTTTATAAGCAAACAGAACAGACCCTGACCAGACGCCCCTTAACACATTCCCTCCTAGTGACGCATTTTGGCGCTCTATTTATCACAATGGTTTCAAAACTACACAATTCTAAAAATTCCCTTTCTCTATTTTATGCTCCTCTTTGGTAGATTCATTCAAAAAGGCTGGGTCTAAAATTAGTTTAGGAGGGAATGGGTTAAGGCAGCCAGTTTATCTGGGTCTACTATGTTAGCAAAGCCGTGAAATGGAGTGCGTGTGCGTGTGTGTGTGTGTGTGAAGTAAATGATTAAATAAAGAAGTATCTTACTTGCGAACACAAACCGTCATTCTTCAAAGTTGAATTTCACCACAATGTGCAGTTTTCCGTGAAGTTTATTGCGATTTATCGCGGGGGTTACGTCAGGCTACTCTTTAACCCTTTCGCTGCCAAACTATGTCGTCTGCTAACTTTGTCGTCTGCTATAAATTTTCATTTTTTTTATTTTCTTCATTTTTGTTTCAAAAACATAGTAACAGTAACAAACAGTATGGATCCTGGTTACTCGGCGTCTCATCTGGATCCAAACTGTTTGCATGTGATATCGTTGACCCGTCATTGTGGCACGGAAGGGGTTACCTTTTCCTTCATATAAACGCGTTTAACGCATTTGCAAACAGGGCAGATCCAGATCAGATGGGTCCTATAGGTGCCGTCTGATCTGATCAGAGTCTGCTCTGGTTGCTAATGGAATTAGAAAGATATGGACTGTTTACTTTCTAAAATGGCTACAATTTTCCGCCTTCCATATTTCATTATAACTTATTTGTCCATGGATATTCAGAATGTACTGAACTATAGAATAAACATAGAACAGGGAATGGGTTACAGTAGTCCTATCTAACCGTTTGCTTAATGAATGTAAACATGAAAGAGCTAGTGACATCCTGAATATGAATTACATACAGTTTTATAATGACACATAAACAGGTGAAAGACTGGCCATGGTAGATATTGTATACTCATATATATTAATGTATAAGCAAATACAGCAGACTTACATCATACGGACCCTAAAGGCGTCGTCTGATCTAGATCTACTCTGTTTGCATAGACATCTATCAGAGGCAAACTGCTTAACATTTACAACGCTGACTTTTCGAAAGGACAAATTCAAACAGGTCAAGCTTATGGTGAATATTCAGATATTATTCTAATGAAAGGTGTAAACAGTACATCCCCTTGTGAGAAGGCTCCTCTAGGAGTAAAACGGTTATATTCTACTTTCAGTTTGAATGACCGCACAACCGACTACATTTACTCCCCTTAGCAGCCCTCTAATCTGGGTTTACACTGTTTGCAAAGGACGTTAGTGACTCGTGTCCGGCACAGTAAGGGTTAACGTAAAAATCAAATATGAATACATTCAAACATATCTTAAAATATCTTAAACGACCATACAGTGATTTAACACAAGAATCTTAAAATGCACGTGGTTTCTTAATAAAGGGCAACTATATAGGAACTATTTGCATTATTTGTAACCTGCATTAAACCACCATCTGCCATACAGACCGATAGTTAGAGAGTTTTCTGTACTGTTTCAAATAAGTATATTTTCATGACTATACATGTTTAGAGAGAGAGATAGAGAGAGAGAGAGAGAGAGACACACACACACACACACACCACACCACACACACCACACAAAACACACACACACACACACACACACACAGACACACACACACACACACACACACACACACACACACACACACACAAGTATATTTTCATGACTATACATGTTTAGAGAGAGAGAGATAGAGAGAGAGAGAGAGAGAGACACACACACACACACACACACCACACCACACACACCACACAAAACACACACACACACACACACACACACACACACACACACACACACACACACACACACACACACACACACACACACACACACACACACACACACACACACACACACACACACACACACACATCTAAATATTCAATAACAGACAAAAACATTGAACAAGAAAAGATAAAAAGAGAATAGATCCTATAGAAAAAATATACTGACAAAGGTATTTAAAAATATTCAAAACAAATAAAAAGTTTAAACGTCGGCGAGTTTCGAACTCGGGTAGCGCGCATGTAAGCCGCATGCACGTCTCTTTAGACCACGATATTTGATATACCATAATGTTTGTCTTATTTATTAAACATCCCATGCACAGCATATATTGAGGAAACCCTGTCTATTTCTAGTTTTTTATTGTTTTGACGTAACTGCCAGACCTAGTTTGTCTATCTATATACTGCGATATTTGTAAGAAGACTTTGGGAACGAACCTTGTTAAATACATTTCTCTAAAATATGTTGTTGCGTCTTCTCTTGCGCGTATTATTATCCTTACATTATGAATTGATCCAGAATGTATCAAGTTTTCTTGTTCTTCGCTGGTTTTATATGTACTCATACAACAGGGCATGGGTAAAGAAGGAGAAATGTATTTTAAATTTCAGCAAGAGAAGGGTTAAGCGACCGTCTAATTATGGGTCTGTAGGGCAGGTGGTAATTATATGCAGGTCAAAAGAAATAGAGAAAGTACAAATATTAGTCATGCAGGAAACACCACATACAGAACAAACAGCCAACCGAACAGCAACACAAGAAAACACAGCAAATGTACATAATTAGCAAAACATAAAGAGACGCACACAGACAAAACAAGCAAACAATAGGGGAAGACGGTCAGTGACAAGAGTCACCGGGGGGGGGGGGTTAAATCGGTTTTGGGGCGCCCAACGTACACTTACCTACATAAACATTTACCTACCTAAACTATCACTATTGTGGTGTTTCCTGCATTACTCATATTTGTACTTCAATAAATGTAGATGTTTTATTGAACATAAAGCCAATTATATTACTTTCAATCATTTAAAACATCTGCACATAATTAATTATATTATAATGATAAAATATCATTAATAAAAAGCATGTTAAAAACGTTTTCTATATTTTTCTTATAATCGAGGAGCGGTTGTCCGGACTGCCAGTTTTAGCAAGGGGCAGTTGTCCGAGGGGCAGTCATCCTAAGGTGCAATTGTCCGTACCCCGATGTTTTGAGCAGAAGTGGCATTTGCCACTACCCGTTCCAAGGCGTTACTCTCATATTTCTCCTAGCAAATGTTTCTTTTTCTGTTTTTATTTTGCGAAATAAATTCTTCGGTGTTATAGCTCCTTCATTAAGTTTTCCAAAACGAAGTTGAGGTACTGTTGCTTCTCCTGTATCGTCGACGACGTCGGCGTCTATCGTCGTTGTGGAAAAGAAATTAACCTTGGCGATAACTTCTTAAATATTCACTCTAATCTAATGAAACTTAACACACTAATTAACCATCACAAGCGCTACACTATGATAACGGGCAATTACTCTATAAGACTTTTTGACCAAAACTTTCCACTTTACGGACATAGAAATAACAGAAAAGCTGACCTTACGATTTCGACATAATTTCATGAAACTTCATGTACTACAATATGACCAAGGATCATAGCTCTTTTGACCAATTTATTTCCCTTTACGGACTAAGGAAATAACAGATAGTGACTGATTTTCGCATACGGGGCCCATGTTTATATGTTCGATGTGCTTGTATGTTTTTTCTTCTCTTGTTAGTATGTGGTGTTGGGGTTGTTATCAGTTTAATTTAGAGGAGTCAGTGATAGGAACGATATCGATATAGTATCGATACACGTCAATCGATACGATATCGATACTGGTTTCTAAATATCGATACAAATGGAGAACTAGTATGCACCTTACCACAGGCTATATTTCTTACAGGTTGGCAACTTCTTACAAACTTGCAGTTAAATGTTTCTGAAAAATCTCCACGCATACTTTTATTACCGCCAGTTTCCGATGTTTACTCGGTGGGTTAGACCTAATCCAGCGAAATTGTCTAGAAATTTCCAAAGAGGAACCCTTGAAAGTTTTGACAGTTATTTTATGAACGACTGATATACATTAAAATACATTAATAAAAACTGTATTAGTAGTTCACGCAACAATATTATGCGGACCGACCAACTAATCGACCGACTAGTCAAACGACCTACCGACCGACCAATCGACCAACCAATCGACCGATACGTTGAAAGCAGTGTACCCGAGAAACATAGATTTTGGGTATAGTTTTTAAAGGGGAGTAAGTTTACTACGTGAGTACATATTCCACGTGATAGGAGTCATAATATTATGGGTATTTTACCCTTTTAGTCGTAGAAAATGGACTAGGGAGTGCAAATTCTACGGGAGTACAAATTCGTCATTACATGGGCGCCCCTAAACCGGTTTAACCCCAAGTGACTTTTGTCACTGAACGTTCCAAGGCGGTACTTCCATCTTCCCCCTATTGTATGTTTGTTTTGTATTTGTGCGTCTCTTTATGTTTTGATAGTTATGTACATTTGCTGTGTTTTCTGTTCGGGTGGCTGTTTGTTCTGTATGTGGTGTTCCCTGCATGTCTCATATTTGTACTTAAGATTCTAGAAAATCTGAGCATGCAAAAGTGCGGTTTGACTGAAGTTATTTCGAAACAGCTTGGATCCAGATGAGAAAACCAGTTACTAGGCGTCCCATCTGGGTCCAAATTATTTGCAAAGGTGATCAGCGAAATAATCTTAAAAACAGTGCAACTGAAATGAAATGTGTCAGTAGATAAGGAGACAGTCTTTAATCCTTTCCCTAACTGAGACGCCTTTTTGAAATTTTGCAAACAGGGTAGACACAGATCAGATGACTCCTGTAAGAAGAGCTGCTCTTGCTTGTGCTTATGAAATAACATAGATCTATTTCTACAGTTTCTGCCATGGCAACAACTCTCTTTTTCATCATGGCATTATCAACATTAAGCTAATTCAGGATTTCTGACATGAATATTCATCAGGAAAAGGGTTAAAGTAGTTACAGTAAACTCTGATAGTTCAATGTTTCAGTAATGAAGAATGTTTTAGGCAGGTGGCTGATTAATGCAGGGTGACAGTCAAAGAGAAAGCTCCTAGAGGAGGCTTTCTGCATAAATGTCATCCTGCATTAAGCTGCTACCTGCTTTAGAGACCGAAAATGAACTACAGTGCTCCCTCTCTACAACGACACCCTTTGGGATACGAAGATTGTATGTGTTGTTCAGAGGGAGTTGTTATGGGGAGGGAAAATCAAACATAATTAGCTTGTTTGCAGATCCCAAAATAAGGTGTATTTCGAGAACTAAAACCGTTATGCCTCCATCAAACCCTATGTTGTGACCACTCTTTAGAATCGTCACAAAGTGACGATTCTAAAGAGTGGTCACAACATAGGGTTTGATGGAGGAATAAAGAAAATACGATGGAAAAATGTTGTTTCTAGAGCCTTGTTGTTTCGGAAACAGTGACATGCGTTGTTGTAAGGAGGGAATCGTTATTGAGGGCCGTTGTAGGGAGGGAGCACTGTATCGCGTTACTGTATCGACGATTATTACCGCTCCATGTGCACGAAGCACCACAGCAGACTACAGAGACTCGGGATGAGGCACTATCGCAATATCTGACACTGGCACTCAGCGCACGAGAAGATAAAGTTAAATGTACCATTATTAACCCTTTCTACTATATTGTGAAGACCCTGATCTGGGGGTTTCTTAAGGAACCCTCTTATTTCGGTCTACGCTGTTGGCAAATGACAGTGCACGCATGTACGGTTAAAAGTGTTAATTTATTGTTTCTCAAACACTCCAAATGCTTCGTTCTATGAATTCAGAACCAAATCAGAACACTTAAAGATATTCAACATTTAATAATATAAAGTTAACTGGTGCAAAACATTTTCTCATAATGTAAGCTTGCTTATAAATCAAATGCAATTTCCACGTTTGGTTGCATTTATCATTACCGTTTTACTTATTTGACATTCGTTTAAAAAGTATTTCGCGCTACATGGCGTGTTCAGTGTCGCAGTACCCTAAACATGAGTGTCGTAGTACCCATGACCCAGCCCAAATAATGCAAACTATTTCAGTACGGTTGTGGTGTTATGTCTTATCTTGCGTAAGTTATAGCATACTGTATTGTATTTTCTTTTCGATGATTTTGACTGAGTTTTGTTTTAACGGCACTGCGACACATTATGGTCATAGATCGTCGACATTCTTTCGTCGGTAAGAATGCAAGTAGAAGTTCTATGATGATAGTCATCGAGTACACATCATTTGTGATTTTGTGTATGCTGTCGTCTGGCATCTCTCTGACGTTTTTTATTTCATTAGTCCCCTGCCTGTAAAACCGGAGGGTACTAAAGTATGTGGCATTGCATTTCTGCCTGTCTGTCTGTCTGTCTGTTTATCTGACTGACTTTCCATCCGTCCTTCTTTCTGGTTTGTCTGTCTGTTTTTCTGGAATGTTGTGTCCAGACGATAACGTGACGGATTAATTGCATTTAGAGTAAAACTTTGAAGGTAGCTGTTAGTTAAAATTTATATTTTTATCATAATACATTGTTTTCCAGATGATAACTTCAGAGCGGGTTGCTAGGTATGGATGAAACTTTATACTGTGTTAGGTTATTAAACGATGAAGTGTGGGGTTGAGTTTGGGATAAAAGGGTCTACTTAATAGGTCACTGTTGCTAAAACAGACAGTTTTGGTTTCTGGATGATGTATAAGCATATGAGCTAATCTAGTGTAGGATCATGCATGGGGTCGAAAGGTCAATTTTGAAGGTCACTTGCTTAAATAAGAGTATATTGGTCTACTCTGTTTGCAAAGAAGACGTTTCTACCAGGAAAATGGTTGATGCGCGAATTCAGAAGTAGCGAAAATGGAGTACACTGTAACGGAATATGCGATCTATATCATACATTTCGACGTGACAGACATACAATTGTTTGGTCCGCATTTCAATGCTATAGAGAAAACAATGCGCATATATTATGGCGGTGAAATAGTTTGTTTATTTGTATTGATTAACGTCCGTTTCTGCTCACCATGAGAAATAGAGATACAGATACTCTAGTGGGTTGTCTCGTAAGTAGAACCTGTCTTAAGCGGCAATCAAATTCTAATTATGGGTCTGTAAGGCAGACTGTAGCTTAATGCAAGTCAAATGTAATGCAGAAAACACATACAGGAGCTTTCAGTAGTGTTAAGGTATGGGGGCAATCATGATATCTTGCCCATCTTAATGATGCATGCGGCACCATATGCTGTGTTTTGCCAACTCATGGACGCCATGTGCATCATTAAGAAGGGCAAAAATATTAAGATTGCCCCCTCATCTTTTAGCTCGTGCACAACGTGTTTTACTGTTCTAAAGATACTCGTGAATGCTCGTGTGCCACATGCTTTGCCCACTTAAGGGCGCCACGTACATCATTAAGAAAGGCAAACATACTAAGATTGTCCCTCCACTTTCAGCCCGTTCACCACGTGCTTTACTGTTTTAAGAATGCATGTGTACCACATGCTTACTGTTTTAAGAATGTTCGTGCACCACGTGCTTCGCTGTCTTAATGACACTCATGCGACACATGCTTTACCCGTTTAAGATTGGGAAACTACATGATAAAGATTGTCTTCATCGTCTTAGTGTGCTAGGATAGTATTTTACGCAATTTCAAAAATATCAATGCCCAGTGTAAGTATATTTCCATTGCATTCATCTACACATACACTAGTTCCAAATTATGACACTAATACAAATTTCGTAAATGGTCATGGAAGTTTAAACCTTTTTTATTCCAACCCACATACCATGACACTGACAACAAGTCAGCTCATTTAAATTTTGACATTTTGACAGTACGATTTTTAAGGATGACTCGTGGTACTTTAGTAATTCGATACCCAGTATATACCTGTGTAACTGGCTACAACACGGCGTCTGTTGATGAAACTTGACTTTCTGTGTTGACTCCATTAAGCGATCTGTTGTCAATGGTACAAGTGACAAACGGTATCAAGGCAAGCAGAATGCCCCCCCCCCCCCACACACACACACACACACACAAACACACACACACAGAAACATGTAGCAGATGCCGTGCTTGTTGTATTCATTTACACAAGAATAGTGCTTGGGAGTTGATAATTTGGGTAAAGATATGAACTTCTTTTCATAATGCCCTTTAATACAAAGCGCGTTTGTAAAAGCTTTCGGCAAAACCAAAATCCAACCACAATTTTTTCTGCCTTAGATCTCAACAGTCATCCAGTTTTGTTTAGGAAATACAAGTATGGTGTTAGACAGTTTGGTGTGATCATTTCATGTATTGTTGCAGACAAAACTATAATACCAAAATCAAACGTTATTCAGTATTAAGTATTAGTCCTACGCATGCAGGCAACATTAGCAACATGATATAATTTCAAATAAATGTAGTTACATGATAGCTAGACACTACATAAAGTTTAAGAAAACCGGAATACGGCTTTTACATACACGTAAGTTACTAACAACTACGTGATCGAGTAATTAAGTAGACAAGCAATGTACATGCATATGAAATAGACAAAGAGACACACAAAGACGTAACAAACAAACAACAGGGGGAGATGGAAGTACCGCCTTGGTACGGTCAGTGACAAATGTGCCTGGGGGGATTAAACCGGTTTAGCGGCGCCCAACCTCACACTTATTCAAAAACAAGATCTCAGATCTGACTCGACATTCGCACCAGCTGGATATTCGGGATGGAAGTTGAATATCGATTTCAGAGTTGGCTCGATATTGACCCGAGCTCGGTAATCGGGGTTGAATTTCGAATGTTGGCCTGAGATGGCTCGATATTGACCCAAGCTCGATATTTGGGATTGGAGTTGAATTTCATATTCAGAACAAGCTCAATATTGACTCCAGCTCGATATTCGAGGTTGAACTTTGAATGTCGATCTAAGAGCTGGCTCGACATTTGCACCAGATCGATATTCGGGATTGGAGTTGAATTTCGATCTCAGAGCTGACTCGATATTGACTCAAGCTCGATATTCGGGGTTGAATTTGAAAATCGATCTCAGAGCTAGTTCGACATTCGCACCAACTCGATATTCGCTGTTCATTTTTGAATTTCGATATTCGATGTCAGTGCCAACTTCACACACCTATGTCTTTGTACGTCTCTAAGTCATTTATATACATGTGCATTTTCTGTCGTGGTGCTGTTTTTTGGTTGTGTGTTTTGTATGCGGTGTTTCCTGCATGGCTCATACATGTACTTTTACATGTATTAAGACTTTCCCTGTTTTACTTTTCTTCAACATTCCATAACCTCATGAATATTTTTGAACTTAATTATTGCACAAATCCAGACTTGAAGGGGTATAATTTATCATCTATATCCAAACTGCACATAGTCCTGACAATATCACACAGAGTACATGAAAGCAGCAACATGAAGACTTGGTGTGCTTATCAAAGTCCTTAAAATCTCATTTTGTATAGGCACCGTTAAAGATTACTGGTCTACCAGATAAACAGTCTTGCAGAATGTTAAGTAGTTTTGCTTTCAAGGCAGATGATGCGAGAAGTTGGCAGGACAAATATACATGTCAGGTACAAAAGTATGTCGTCAGAAAGAATAGTATCCCATTTACCTGTTTGGAACTAAACAAATGTTCTACTTGCACAAAGGAAACTCTGATCAGATAGTTCATCTGTTTGCATATTTGTTACAGTACAGAGAAAATCGTATATTCTTTGTTGCACATGAAGCAACTGCTTCTTTCTTCTGATTGCTTATAACATAAGGTTCTTGCTTCATATTGAGCTTCATGCAACTGCATTTTAACGGTGATTATTTTAGGAAAAACTATAGATTGACAAGGAGATTGTTCAAAAATCCATACACTCTCGAAAAAAGCGGGAGGTTGACACTATGAATAATGAACATAAGCTCTAAAGGAGCAAATGCTTTACTTATCACATTGGTTTCAAAAAGTGACTTTTACATAGGCGTTAAAAGGCGTCAGTAGGAGGGAATGGGTTAATTAAAAACAACCGACATTTTTTTCATAAAAGGTAATTTACCAATTCTTACCATGGCTAATTTTACGGACAATGAGCACATACTTAATTGAGTAACAAAACGGACGCGTACAAAATTGTTCGCCGTTGTAAACGGTCAGTTTTCTGGTTTCACTTAAACATTGTATAAGAAAATCGGTGCATTATATATGCGTTATATTTTGTTTGAATTTTTATAATAGAGTAATGTTAACAAGAAATATCTTTATAAAAAAAGATACTCAGCGGCATTCAAATATTGACATTATGTACAAAACAATAAAGGTATTAAATCTCTTTCCTATTAAATTCAATGTTTGGAGACATTTTTAGTACAGGGAACTAGATCTAAAAGGGTTGTTCGTTCTTATACTAGCAGATAGACGTGCAATGGAAAAGACTTTAAAATACATTTCTTCTCCTTTACCCATGCCCTGTTGTATACTTACATATATCTTCACTATGTATAAGTATTTCGCTGTGCAATCAC